>SNQJ01S0000771.1:17060-67410 GCA_010110895.2 Picea sitchensis | reverse complement strand
GGAGACAAAAGTAAGTTACATTACTTGATTTGTTTTCACTTAAAGTTAGAAACTTACTTTTGTCTCCAGTCATATGTTTGGAGCATCCACTGTCAATATACCAAGGATTCTTTTGTTCTTGGGCTGATAACACTAGTCCACACTTGTCATCTACTTTCTTCTTCCAAACCTTTACATTTTCAGTAGTGGGGATCAAATCTGGCTTGTAATTCCTTAAGCGACAATCTGTAGCTTTATGTCCATAATTATGGCAGAGGTAACATTATGGTTCACTGAATAACATATCATAGCGATTGTTATGCTCACAGCTATTGTTATGCTTAACCTTCATCCTTTTCCCAACCATCGCATGATTTATAGTCTGAGGTTGTTTGTTGCTTGGTTGTCTCGATCTTTGTTGTGGAAGATGGTTATTCATTGAGTATCTTGATTTTTCATATCTAAATCTTAAAGAATAGTTTATAGCTTTGTGACCAAAATTAGAGTAGAAAAAACAATAACCATAGAAAAAACCTTTGTACCTTGAAAAAGTTTGTCTTCTTTGAGGAGGTTGATTTCTTTCATGTCGATAATCTCTCTGATCTACAGATTCAGTTCTGGTAATTTTTCTTTCATTCCTTCTTGGTGGATGATTCTCTTTCTTTGTTTCTGCAGAGTGACTGTTGGCAATGTTTGAGGATTTGACAAACTTGATAGGTTTTGTATTACTTGGATGATCACTACTTGATCCTTCTTCATACCCCACGACAACTTTCAACTTTGGGTTTCTTCGATGATTTAGAATGGAGGTTAATCCTTCTAAAGCTTTAATACTTGACAGATTTTGGTGATACAATGCCTTAAACTTCTCCATTTCTTTTCTGGTTTTTACTATCTCTTCTTCTATGACTTCACACCTTACTTTCTTCTTTGATAATTGTTTTTTCAATATGTCCTCTAATTTCTTTGCCTCTTCTAACTCTAATTTTAATAGGGAAAATTCTTCATCAAGTTTTTAATCATTCATTTTAAAATGTATCAACAACTGTTTTTGTTTTCTCTTCTTACATCTTAGTCTGTCAATTTCTTCCAAAAAACTGATTAATTCACCTTCCATATCCACCACTTCTTCTTCATCATCCATGTCACCTTCTGTGAGTTTATCATCAAGATCTCCCATAGCCATAAGCATAAAGTTATTCACTTTTTCTTCATAGGATGAATCACTATCTAAGTCTTCTGAGGAGTCATCATTATTTGCACAAAAACTTTTATTTTTACTATATTTCTTAAATTTGTATTTCTTTTCATCATTAGAGTTCTGGTCTTTTTGGTCCTTTTTCTTGTGGGGACACTTAGATGCAAAATGGCCTATTTTACCACAGCTAAATAATTTGAATGGAAACTTGCCTGATCCTTTCTTTAACCTTCTCACAAGTTTTGCTTCAATATCATCTAGCTCTGAATCAATATTCTTGTATTATTTAAAAGAAACCTCTCTAGTAATGGATTTATCTTTGCTAATTCTCATTTCATATGTAGTTAAGGTTCCTAGGATATGATCAATGGATAGAGTTTTAAGATCATTTAGTTCTTCTATTGCATAAACTTTTGGATTAAATTTATCAAGAAGAGATCTTAAAATCTTCCGAACTAAGAATGATTCTTCAAACTTCTCACCAAGACCCTTCATGGAATTCACAAGTTCTTCAACTCTTAAAAAATACTTTCTAACTGTTTCATCTTCATTCATATTTAGTTGTTCAAATTTCAATCTATATGTTTGAAGTTTTGCATCTTTTAATTTCTCATTTCCTTCATAACTGCTAATAAGTTTATCCCACATTTATTTGGTAGTTTGAAGATGTATCACCTTTAAAAACTCAACTTCTTCAAGTCCATTCAAGATATCATTCATTCCCTTAGCATTAAAGCTAAATTCTAACTTATCATCCTTGGAAGCTAGCACAATAGGCTTTATGTATCCAGTCTCTACTACATCCCAACCATCAGCACCTAAGTCCATTAGGTATGTTCTCATTCTAACCTTCCAGAAGGCAAAATTTGTTCCATCAAACAGAGGAGGCTTAGTGGTTGAAGTCCCTTCATGACTTTTCATGTTTAAGCTTATAGATCTACCTTTAGATAAAAGGAACCCACTCTGATACCAATTGTTGAAATTACTAAGACAACTGAGGGGGTGGGGGGTGAATCAGTTGTTACTATGCTTAAAAAATCTTAAGTCTATTGAACCATTTTTAATCTTTCTCCAAGTGACCATCAATATTATACAACATATGGACAACATAAATAATGAGAATCAATCACACATAAGATATACATAGAGACAAATTTTCATGAGGAAACTCATAAAGGGAGAAAACCTCTTCTTCTTCGAAATGATAGGAAGTCTTTTAAGTTTTGTACATCATCTATAATTGAGAACCAACTCAATGTGAGGCTACTACCTCTGTTTTACAAGCACTGACTTGTTTGAGAGAACCAACTCTTTGGTTTTTCTAGCACCCACTAGAAGGAAGCACCAACTCCCGGAGTGTTCCAGCACCAACTGGATGGAAGCACCTACTTCCACTTATACAAGCACCAACTTGCATACATAAAACTCTATGTTTTCCCAAGCACCACCCTGCCACCCTATTTTCTAGCCACAACTAGATGGAAGCTACAACTTCCAATATTCAAGAGCCAACTTGAACAATAGAGGACTACAGTCCTCCCTAGCACCACCCTACCTCCCTATTTATAAGTAAAATGATTGAATGACCAACAATGCAGGTATTTCAATTCTTACCACTTCTCTTTTGTCCTGCAATTCTTCTATGCTTCTATCTGTTCTGCAATTCTGCTCTGCTTCAAGTTGTTATGCAATTCTTCTCTTGCTTCTGCGTATTCAGCATCTACTACTCATCTCTGGGTTTTATTTCACACTGTGCATACTATCGGTCTCACACTGTGCATACTATAATTTTCCCTTTCTTACAGTTCAACTCATTTTTCATTCAGAACAACCAACCCCGCATAGTCACTGCATATTTATTTTATGCACTCCCGCAACTTCAGTTACACCTCAAATTCGTAGGATAACAACACTTCAGCCATTGAATCGCCAACCGTCCAAGAACCATGATTCGGTTCTTCTAACTGAATCATAACTGAACAGTTAATCGTAAATATCAACAGTAGCCCTTCGATTATATTTCCATTTAACAAGCATCGTTGGATTAAATCCACAAGGTCTTGCGTTTATCCCATATGCCCACTGGCTGTGACCATGGGCCTAATCAAAATGCATTTTGCATTTTGCATTTCGGCAATCCTGTGTCGAAGGGTCTCGACACTCCAAGTTGTGATCCATGAAATGGAGCTTAGCTTCATGCTAGCTCTTCCCTCTCATATGACCATTGGCTGTGACCATGGCCTACACCAAAAGGTGTTTCACATTTTTTAAACTTATGAACTTCATCAATCCAAATCAACAGTCGATATCTTCAATGATTCGACGATCCAGATCTTATCGCGATCTCGCATTTCAGGATTCCTGTGATGAAAAGTCTTGACACTCCAAGTTGTGATCCCTGAAATGGAGCTTAGCAATTAGATCCTTCCCTTAATCCTTTGACGATGTGACCTTGTCTATGACCATGGGCCATACCTTATTGCCATTTCAAATATCGCGACTTGCAAGGTTAGAACATTTCCTTCCTTTGACTTTCTAGTCAGCGAAATGTTAATCCCTTGCCACATGTCCCTCTTGGATCAACGGTCAAGATCTTATCACAATTTCACAACTTGATGAGCCTTCATCATGCCTGATCAATGGTCCATGATCTCCCTTTTATCAACGACTTAGATTAAGTCGTGGTTTCGCATTTCATGATTTCATAGGATAGAGCACCTCGTTTCTTTGACTTTCCAATCAACGAAATTCCAATCTCTCTCCACGTGTCCTCTGCATCCAACGTTCCACAACATACCTCGATCCAAAGGTCCAGATAAATTCTCGATATTTCTCATATCGCAAGTTCCCACTCCATGTTTCGTTGACTCCTTCAATGTGCAGGTCAACGAAATTCTAGTCGCTTGCCACATGTCCTTTTTGAAGATGGGCAATCCTTCTGCTTTCGGGATTTTGTAGGCCCGCTTCATCTTGCACGTAAAGACCGTGATCCTTCTTATGGATCCAACGAGGGTTGGTCTTCGGGCTCAAATCTGACGCCTGAGATCTATTCTCTTCTACTACGCGCTCCTCCTATCTGAATTCATATTTGACAGTCATCGGGAATTCTGAATGGGATCCAATGATCACTGTTTCTCTTCACTGTTTATCTTTCCATTGCCATGCCATTATCGTTGTGCTACTGATCTTGTTGATCTTCGCCATCAATGACAAACACACATACTCTGCCTCTATCTGAAAACATGCCAATAAACTGTACTCTCACAACTCAGGAACCTAAACCTGCTCTGATACCACTTCATGTAGTGCAAAAATCTGTATCAATTCTAATATATGTAGGAATATGCTTTGACCTTAGAATGCACAACAAAACGCATATTGAACACACAACAAACAATTAATTTACTGTTGTTAATATTGAAATAGAAGAAATTAATTACAACCACAAGAACTCAAACTNTGTATCAATTCTAATATATGTAGGAATATGCTTTGACCTTAGAATGCACAACAAAACGCATATTGAACACACAACAAACAATTAATTTACTGTTGTTAATATTGAAATAGAAGAAATTAATTACAACCACAAGAACTCAAACTGACTGTGAATCCTTACTTTTATTATTGATTTCAAAATGTCCCTTATTATAATGGAATTTAGGAATATATCTTTCTCACCATACTAGAGCCGGTTATTGTGTTGTTATTATACAACTGAGACAACCTCTTCTTGTTCTATTCCTTGGTGGTTTTCTTAGTCTCTTCCAATGGACTTGAGATAAATATTCCTTTCTTCTAGCTCAAAAATCCAACCCCAACATCTTTCTTCCTCCTCTTTTTATGTCATTTCTATCAGTTGATTTGTTTCCCCTTCCATTGGAAAGATGAATAGTCATGACTATTCGCTTCCTAGTCCTTTTCCAATTCAGTTTGGTTTCCTCTTCCTTCACCAATGATTTCCACTTGGAATTTAATATTTACGAGCTATGTGGAATGAATTTGGATTCAACACATTGAGTAACAACATATGAATTCCAACATGAATCATGTAGCAAGGAGTCACAACATAGGAGTTGCAACAAGTTTCAACACCAATCCCGTAGCGTGGAGTTGTAGCATAGGATTTGCAGTGAGTTGCAACACCAATCATGTTGTATGGAGTTGCAGTGATTTGCAGCCCCAATCCTATTGCTAGAATTACAACAAGTTGAAACACCGTCAATTATAACAAGGAGTAACAACACTAGTTGTTGAGTATAGTTGCAACCATCCTTATTCATCCTAATTTAACTTGTACAAAATTGAAATGTTTTTAGGTGATGTGGATTTACCATAACCAAATATATTCCTGCATCATAGCGCATGACACAAAGGTCTCTTGAAGAGGCTCGAATCCATGAGGAAGTACGATGGGTAACACATAGGTCGTTAGAAGAGGCTTGCGCTCATGAAGAATTGTAGTGCACCATGAAAAAGTATTTGGAGGAAGCTCGTGTGTGAAAAGAAATACAACGTGTGATGCAGAGGTCACTGGAAGAGGTGTGTAGACAAGAGGAGTTGTGACATGTCAAACAAAGGGAAATAGAGGAACATGTACATGAAGAGATGAAGTGCACGAAATGAGAACAAGTACCACGTCACTTGGGTCGAAAAACAAAAACTAATGACCAAGTAAGTAACTTCTTATGTTGTTGTTTAATATTGTTAAGTGATCCTAATGCTACGTGAAATTTGACATAGATGTTAGCATCCTTCATGGGGGAAGAAGGGTTCAATAGAATCATATCATCCCCCCAACAAGAAAGTGATGTGTGATAGGTTGGTAAACATAAGCACACCAGAAAAGAGTTCAATATTACAGATGAACTCAAAAGATATGAGATGGATGGTCATGTTGGATCTAGGTTTTGATGTGAACATTCTACCAAAGAATTCATGGGAATTGATGGGTAAACCAAATTTGGTGTGGTCTCCCATTCAGATGTGGTTGAAAAATTAGTACATAATCTACCCTATAGGTCGATTGAAGTAAGTCAAAGTGAACATAGAAGGGGTAAAGACGAAGGATGATTTTGAATTAATAGATATCATGGAGGATTCTTATCCATACCCTGCCCTACTTGGCATTGGTTGGGCCTTAAAAAAAATGATTTTTTGAATCTGAATAAGTGACAAATGTAGTTTGATACCAACACCCTACGTGTGATCACACATTTGGATCCTAATGAAGGGGACATATACAAAAATCCTGTAGACGAGGATGCACAGAGCTTTATTATTGAAAATATCTACAATATCACGGGGCATGGGGAATATTATTTCAATCCCACAATGCATGGGGAAATAAGTTGGAGGAGCCTAAATTCATATGATATTGATTTCTATGATTCCATGGAAAGGTGGAAAAACAGGATTTACAAAGTATCGACAAGGAAATTTGTACACATTACCATTGAAGTGCGTGAACAATAATTTGGGTCCTATCGGTTCGATGGGTCAGATCCAGTGAATGCGTTTATTTCCTGGATACGACATATTCCTGAACACCATGTGGTACACTACCTCGACACATTTTTAATAATAATACTTGCACAATGGTGGGCTACGCATCGAGAATAATTCTAAGAATGGGAAGTTGTGGATGATCCACTAAGAGAAAGATTCAGGTTAGGGGTGGATATTTGTCAGTATATGTGTTCTTGTGAATGACGTTGGGTAGTCGAGAAAGGACATGGGGTGTGAAGTCTATATCTGAAGGCCCATCACATGCTTCCTAGAAAACACTATGTCCCCCCAGTTCCTAGATTTTCTAATGGACGGGTAAGGGAGCCACATTCATGCAGGATGGAGACGACTACTCAATATGTTGTAATGGAAATCACGTCCACCTTTTAAATCCCCATCAACCCCATTGAGAAAATAGATGAGATACACATGATTAAGGAAGTAATGGTTAATTAGTGGCTTCCACCAAATCTAGATGCATCGAGTCCAGTTCCTCCATGGAGAAAACTAAGCCGTTCACTGGGATTGTGTGAAGAAGCACCACGACCCACTAGGGGTCACTGCGAAAAATTAACCAAGGGTGAACTAATGCATGATTATGTATGAATCATGTGTGATTCCTTAGAATAAATAGACTCATGCATGTACATATCCGTCCGCATCATCATCACCCTGAAATATTCAACGATGGAAAATATTTGAGATAATAATGGTCGATATGATAGGAAGTTACACCTTGTCGATTTCCTCTAATTTTGGAAAGATGGAGCCATTAATGTAGTTGACAGGAGAATGATTTTTTGATTTAGAATAAATAAGGATTTAATTATGGTGGTTGGCATAAATCCGGACATTAAGGCTACAAATATTTATCTTCATCCAACAAAACGACTTCGATGACTACGATGGTAGGTGGTATTGAAAAACTCACGAAACAAACTGGGTATTAACTCCACACTCGATGAAAGATAGGTGCCATTATTTTTCCATTATATTAAGGATGAATGGAATGTTTTGGCTCATTAATTATCCCCCTTTTTTGAGAGAATTCTTCCATTCATATCGTAGCAAGTTGTTAGAGAACAAAAGTGAAAAACCCTCATTAGCTATCCAACAACCGAATCCACTTGTATAGTTGAATTGTTGACTTGTTTCGGGATTTCATACTTTCAAAAAAAAATCACCATATATAGCATGCATCCTCAAACAAACTCCAAGAATGAAAAAAGTATAAGGAAATGAAGGAGAATTCATTTCCAGATCTGGTGTTTCCCTGCAGAGTACAGTTTCAGGGGCCAATGTTCAGGAAAGTCCCACTGCTCAAATGTGTCGATTATAACATGAGGGAACCCAATCAGTTCCTTGAACTATAGTTTGATAAATATAAATCCATCATCCAAAAATAAGATGGTACTGAAAAAGTGGTTATTGAGGAATGGGTAAAGCCTCTATGGAAATCGAACATTCTCATATTGCTCAAATGCCCACATTTTGGTTGCACCCCAACAACTCAGGCATGTGTTTGTTTCCTCCTCACTAGAGTGCATGGGGTGTACCTATGGTTGGACTAGCCTTATCTTATTGATCAGAACATGATGAAAAAGGTTTTAGTCCTTCCCACTTTGGGAGAATATCCAACAAATACCCTCAAAGTGAAAGACACAACTCATAAGGAAGTATACTCTTGATTTGACACACACAAGGGGAAGCGTGGGGTTGTAATCCATGAAATTAATGATCTATAAGTATGGTTCATGACATAGTTAATGGCCTACAATATCATTCAAAAATGAAGAAAATATGAATTCACTCTCGGGGTGGTCCTCACCATAGAGTGGTGTGTAGGAGGAACTTAGATGGCCTAAGATCAATACTTGATGGATGATTTTATTACCGACTACCAAGATGCTCAGGATTGGGAAAAAGAGTTTCATTAAATTTGGGTTATCCTTCTATTGTATATGGTGGGGAAGTTTGAATCCCTATGTCAATAACTAGATTTACTCCCACCACCAAGATCTCCACCATAGGACCACTAGTCTATCGTAACTCTAGGAATGAGATAGAGAAGAATTATGATTGTTAATCCGCTTTCCATGGTTCCCTTTGATTCGACTAAGACATAGATAAAAATTTCACAGGTATCTACTACTGAGCTACATAATTTTGTCACTAGCATGCTCTATGATATTAGGGAGAGAAACCAAATTCTCACCCGAGATCATGCCAAACTATGCCTTCAGTTTGACCAGGAAATCTCAAGTCATGTAGATACCAAGTCCTAGTTGCAACAAGAATCAAGCGCAATTTTTTTTTTTAAGTTTCTTGGTAAGACCTCTAGACCTTGCATCTTGTTGAGGTTACCATGCATACAAAAACTAAGGCCTATTGTGAAGCCACTCTATCCATTCACACTGAAGTATTCACTTCCCTAGATGAATCTTGTTCACAGATTTGTAATCCCAAATAAGTCTATCCAGATATCCCCACACCACAGATATCCCCGAGTGCATTCATCTCTTGGAATATCAAAATATAACACTCCACACGACGATACAAAAGTTAATGTTGGAGGAGACACAAATATAGAATAATATTGCAACGACCGAAGTAGTCGTCCGGGATGACCTGAATAGATGTTACACATTATTTTCGCCATCCCTATGATCGTTAATGATGTAAACTTATATGTTGCCTTCAAAGGGGTCAGTGGCCTGAGTTCCTGAAGAGAGAAGGGAGAATAAATTTTCCTGAGAAAAGAAGTTTCATTTTCCATTGTAAAAACCATATAAAAAGGGAAGTTCGCAGGCTGCATTATAGCTAGGGTGTGAGAATTCCTGATTCTCACAGGTTGTATCATAGCTAGGTCGTGAGGAGTTTGCAGTCTTATCTATAGGCAGGGTGCGAGAATGCTTACACGTGGGAAAAACGAGCATTTTCTCGAATCTTCTTGAAGGAGAAACTTCTATGGTGAGGTGGCATCCAAATGGTTTGGATCTTACTCACTTTCATGATTTAGTGGGATCATCCTAACCTCCTCACCTTATCCTCTCTAGCTTATAAAAGGAGAGGAGCTCTCATGGAGAAGGGCTAAGTTGGATTTGGCTTGGAATTATTAGCTTGGTTGGAGTGTCTTTGAGTTTTTCTTTTGTCAAGATAGATTGTGAATATTATCAGATCTGTGTTCTCATAATTCTTAGAATAGAAGTGTGTGGGGAACGAAGGATAGTTGGAAGGGATCTAATGACATCAAGGCCACGGTTGTAATTTCTCTTTCACATTTAATATGATACAGTAATATGATTCTTTCCTATAAAGCTTTTTGTGTTTTATTTTATGATTCCTTGATCACATACATAGGTTTATGTTGAGTGTATGCTATTTCTATCACTTTGGATGGTTGTGTTATTTTGCAGGTTCATCATTGTATGAGTGTTGGAATGGAGCTAGGATGGCGATGACGAGAGGAAGCGACATTTAAATGGTATGTCACCCATCCCTCTTTAGTTAGCAAATTCAATATTGAAAACTTAAGGAAAGCATCATGTTCTGGTGTGTTTTGTTCTAGATCTAGGTGGATCTAGGGAGATCAGTTAGTGTCCGCACCTACCGATTTATCCGATAACAATAGATTGAATTACTTCTCAAGGGTGGTCAAACATAGCTTCATCTTGTGGAATCACTTGCAAAGTCGCCCATAATTAAATTCTATTAATGACTGAGTTTACGTGGAAAAGGATGAGGTTGCACAATAAAAGAGTATCTTGGACTCTCTTCCTCTCAATGAACGCCAAGTTGCGATGGAAGCTATTGCATCCAAAACTAAGGAGATTGTTTTCATCTGTGCTAAATAAAATGGCATATCATAGATAATCACTACTATGGTCGATGATGTCTTAATATTTTCTACTCAGTTGATAGATGCCTAGGTTTTTATCACCCCCTTGATCAAGAAGATGGAAACAACAGACCTGGAAACCCCTCAAGTCACAACAATCAATGCATATGAGGTTGTCTAGTTCACCCAGGAACTTCATGGCAACCTTAATGAGTCTAATAGAAAATTCAAAGAGTTCATTCAGGAACAATTGAAGAAGGTTTTTTCCATCGTATCAGTCACTCCATGAGGAACTTGGCTTGAGGAAAAGCCAAAGAATAGTGGTGGAGGCCTATTGGAACCCAATTTTTTGGGTAAATATTGTGCGCATGCACAAACAAAGTTTTGAAAACCTATTCCAATTTTGTGTGCACTCAAGAAGTTGTGTGGTGGGTGATAGGAGGGGTGCACGTGGCAGATCAAGTTTTTCTAATGCATGCCAGTTCAATTTCTTCCAATGTGCACCGACCTGAGTTTTGACATGTGCACAAAAACTTAAGAAGACACTGCATGCACGTCAACATCAAGAAAATAATATTCAATAAATATTCCCAAATGATTACTTCAGGAAGCACAAGAGATTGTGGACTAGTAAGGAGATGTGCTGGAAAAATAGTTAAGATTTCCACTAGTCCAAAGAGGCTATGTGGAATGCATGTGGGTGAAAGAATCACATGATATTGGTAGTCGGAGGAGAGAGTGGGGAGGAACTGATAGTGACATAGCACCAGAGTCGAGAAGAAGATAAAAGGGAGAAACAATGACATAAATAAGTTGTTGTTAGTAATTTTAGCTATCCAACTAGGTAGCTAATGTTGGTTGTTGTCAATGTATTTGAGCTCGCTCCGAGCCTATGTTTTTGTAATGTCTTTGGTTGTGTGTATGGGTTCATCATATCTACAGAGTCTTAAGAAAGTGCATACAACTATGTAATTTAATTCTAGGAAAATGTATAAGAGAGTAGGGAACTATTGTTGTCAATTGATGAGTTTCTAATGTATGTTTGTGAATGGTTGACTAAAGATAATAAAGATGCAATGATTTTGGTCCTATTATGTGTTGATCATGAGTCAACTGAATGCATGTGTTGAGGTTTTATATCATTATTCATTAAGTATTTTTTAATGCATTATATGAATTCCAAACATGATGGATTCTTGTTCAATTAGTCCTTCATCACTGACACAATACTAGATGGTCTCTTTGATTATCATGGCATCTTAGGTGAGACCTTCTTCAATATTTGGACAGGGATTGATATGCCGAAGCCTTAGGGTTTTTTTTGGTCAACTCTAGACGAACCCCAGGTCTTCAACCCTCCAACGTTAAGAAGGATGTGTGCAAGTGTGGAATGACCCAACAATGCACCAAAATATTCTCTACCTCCAACTATAGCTTATCTACAACCATGTTTGGTGCTTTGGATGACTCAACTTGAATTGGGTCGTCTAGATCTCTTTTGCACGACTTCGATTGGATAACATGGAAAAAAGAGTGAATGTGTCACATATGGAATGACAACTCCAATATGTAGGTGACATTTCCAATATTCTCAAGAAATTTTAATGGTCCATCATACCTCTGCATAAGATATAGAATGATCCCTTTAGATGGTGGGAATTGATCTTTGCTTAGCTTGAGTAAGAACAACTCTCCTACTTGGAATTTTACATCGAACCTGCTCTGATATTCCCACTACTTCATTTTTTCTGGTTCGTTAGTCAAGTGTGTGAAAGTTATCTCCAACTGATCCCGCCAACTCTTCACGAAGCCCATGGCTAATGGATTCATCCCATAATAACCATGTGTCATAAAATGAGGAGTTGTGGGTTATTTTATGTTTGTCAACTCAAATGGATTGTAGTTTGTCACTTAACTCTTCTGCAGGTTGTCGCTGATTGGGAGGTGTCTAATAAGTTTGGCTAATTCCTCTGAGTCGCCTCTACATAGTGCCACAAGTATTCCTCTAGAAGTGCATTGATTCATTCGGTCTGCCCATATGTTTGCGGATGGTAGGATGAACTCTTCAACAAAATCATCCCCACAAGCTTGAAAAATGTTGTCCAAAAATTAATTGTGAACCTTACATCCCTGTCCGACACAATTTTCAGCAAAAGACCCCAATACTTCACTATGTGCTTGAAAAACAACTTCGCAACTTCTTCCATGTTGCAAGGAATATTTGTCGCAATGAAGAAAAAATACTTGGAGAATCGATCCACCATGGCCAAAATCCAATTGTATCCCTGCACCATCAGAAGTTGTGTGATGAAGTCCATATAGACACTCATCCATGGTATTTTTGGAATCAATAAAGGTTGCACCAATCCTTCTATGATTCTAGTGTATGTCTTATCCTGCTAACATATAAGGAAAGTGCAAACATACTCCTCCAAATCCTGCTTGAAACACTCCCAAAAGTATCCTTTCTCCAACAATGCCACCATTCTCTGTTGTCTAGGGTGGCTAGACTAGGTTGAGTCATGACATTCCATCATGAATTCCCTCCTGAGGTTGGACGACTTAGGGACATAGATTCACTCCCCAAAGTACAATAATCCATTACGTAGCCAAAAATTCCATCTTTTTTCATCCTTCACTTGCTTCATGATGTTATTCACTATGTGATTGTTCTTTAACCCTTCCGTTATCCTTCCGTACAACTCTTCCAAGACATGAATATGATTGCCCCATGATGTAAGAAACTCGTCGTCCTCCTCTAGGAAAACGAGTTGTGCCTTTCTACTCAAGGCATCCACAACAATGTTTATCCTTCCTAACATATACTTAATGGTCTGTCAAATTATACGAGGAAGTCTTTCCATCTTTCTTTCATGGGTGACAAATTCGGCTACATGACTAAGTAACTTGTTGCAATATTTTTTGTCTTCACAAAAAATGACTTTCCCAACAAGTAGTGTCTCTAAGTATGGAAACAATGTATCATTGTAGTCATCTCCTTCTCGTGAATGGGGTATCTCCATTCACAATCTTGGATATTTATGATCTCAAAGGAAAATGGTTGTCTCTCCTGCATTAAAACCCCTCTAATGGAAAATTTTGATGCGTTCGTCTACACTTCAAACGATTTCTCAAAGTATGGAAGCTTCAACATGGGAACAACGAAAATTCTATTTTTTAGGTCTTCAAAGTAGACTTTCTCCTCTATGTCAAGTTCCATACTTTCTCCTTTTTGAACAAGTTAGTTAGTGGTGCAACAATATTGGAGTATCCCTCTATGAAATTTCAATATTAGTTGACTATTACAAATAAGACTCTCACATCATGAACTCTATGTGGCTCTTCCCAATATTTGATTTCCTTGACCTTCATAGGGTCCATGAAAATGCATCCTTGACCAATACAATGCCCCAAGAATGGTATCTTGGTCTACCCAAAAACACACTTGGACTTCTTCAAGAACCACTGGCTATGTCGCAATGCCTCAAATACCTGTGCCAAATGTTTCTTCTTCTCCTCCATACTTTCTCTATATAGTACGATATCATCCAAATACACCACAACAATGTTGTCCAAAAATGAATGCGACACATCATTCATCTATGTGAAGAAGGTTGCAGGGGCGTTACATAACCCATAGGTCATCACTAGGAACTCATAGATCCCATACCTCGTCACCATGGTAGTCTTTGCCTCATCTCCTTCTGCAATCCACACTTGATAATACCCATGTCGAAAGTCAATATTTAAAAATACTTTGACCTTGGCCAACTTGTTAAAGAAATCAAGTCCCATTTCCTTCACTACCTCAGTCTTCAGAAAGTTGTGTGAGGCACCTGAGACAACCAAAACTTGCACCATTATTACATTTATAACCAGATCCACAAAATGAAATTGATGGTATTGACTACCAGGATTTCCTCCCAAGGCACCCAATGAAACAACCCCTTGTAGCTTGCTGCAAACTGAGCCTTTCCACTCTTTTCTTGTTAAGTGAAAAACAAAAATAGAATCACAATACAACATACCTGCATTGTTCTTGTATTTTGTAGACTGTGTGGGAGCGGCTCTTGGTCCACCACTTGGTTCCAAGCTTCTTTGTTGAAAGTCCTTGTAGATCCTGGTTCACTAAACAAACCAAGTATCATCTGTCTCAGGTCACATAAGGATACTTGACTTGACCTTCCTTGAGTCATTTGTGACCTGCTTCCATCGTACAACTTCATCCACCTCTATCCAAGGAGTCACAACACCTTAGGTCACCTCACTTTTGGACTGTGCAAATCCTGTCATACCGTGCATTGTATCTCTAAAAAACTCTTTCTTGCAAAATTTCTTTGATACCATTTTTCATGCCCCCAAGAGTCATTCCCAAGTCGAATATTGACATCTTGTGGATGTGTGACACTGTGATGGTTCTCACTTGGTAGCTTGGCTCAACCAAGGATACTTCACTTGGACTATTCCTCTTCACCTAGAGCTAACCCATAGTATGTCCTAGGTTAGAGAGGAGTCACATCCTTCCTCTATGCAACTCAGTTCTATATTTAGACATTTTTTAACATTGTTTAAAACTTAGTCAACCTAGTATACAATAGAAAAAATGTGAAACACAAGAGACACGGATATAGTGCGGGCCAATGCCTAATACCTGAATTTGTTTATTATATTGTGAAAAATAAACAATTGTTTACAAAGAGGGTTCTATTGTCATATTTACATAGATTATTAGAGTCTCACAACTCTTCCTTATACATCAGAACTATCTAAACTTGTGGTTCTTTCATACCAAGACTTTCCTTGTTTCTCCTCCTTTCCTCATCTTGAGGTGCACCCCAATTGTGTGCCCAACCTCAGACCTCAATGTCTCTTTTCTTCACTTTCTTCTTCTGCCTTTGGTTGTGTGCACTTGTTCTATTATAGGGACTCTAAGGGTCACTTGTGTGAAACTTCTTGTCTTTTGGGTGTGTCACACCCTTTTTTGAATTATCAAACTCAACCAAACCATTGTGCCCCTTCGTGGAACCATTTTTCCCGAACGAGCATGTTCTCCCATTAATAGTTGCATCTCTTCGAACTATGTGCCCCATCCTTGGGCACATTCCCCTTGTCTTTCTCTTCCTTATGTCGATCATCATGACTCTCTATGGGCGTGCCGATGGGGTCATCCAACCTCTTTGGTGTGCCCATTTTTCCAAGGGAAAATGGGTCCACTACTTGGGAGTGCTACCAAGTTTCCCCACCCTTGATTAAATGCAACCCAATTATCCATTGTCCATTGAAAGGGAAGAAAGGTGTGTGCCCCCTTGGGCTTTCATTTCACCATCGTGCCCCAAGGTGCTCCTACCCACATCCATAATACAAGCTATTTCCCAATTGTTTGTTTCTCCCTTTTTATCTTCATCTGTTTCATCAATGAATCTTCCTAAGAAGCACACATGCTCGGTGAATGTCAGATAAGGCCTTACACAATCAATTTCACCTAACTATCCAACTTCCCTAACATCATATATGTCTTTTTACAAGTATTCTCTTCTCAAACTACACACACTCCATAATGGCATTGCTTGATTCTATTTCTATGTGTGCACATTTGCATTTAGAATTAGAATCCACAATGGCATTGCTTGATTCTACTTCTATATGTGCACATTTATTGCATTCATACTTAGAATTTTAGTGTATGTTCCAACATCAACTTCTTCATGTGAGGAAAAATATAATAAATTTTGTGTTTTTAATATTTTTTCATTACAAATATTTTGATGCTCTACTTTAAAATCCATGTATTATTTGCATTTGTCCAATCCTTCAACTTTTCTAAATACTACATGTACAACATTCCTCATCTTATAAATGTTTTATTTTCCAAACTTTCTCCATGTATTATAGTGTCTTCTTCGGAATTTGCTTCCTTGAATCTATCTTAACACATATGTTCACCATTTGTAATAATTTCTCCTTACACCCATACAAATTTTTTACATGAATATGGGTGAAATCTCATATTCCTCTTCTAGATCTATCTCATATGCATAGTATTCAAATTTTGTGTAGACCTTGCAGAATATAATCTTCCTTAAGTTCATCATATTCAATGTGCCTCTATGATCTCATATGGATTTAGAGATCGATTAAGCCCATGATGGAAAGAATTATTCTAGAATATTGTGAAAGGATAAGTGCATAATTTTGGTTGTTGTATCATAGGTGAAAATTGTGAATATTACATTGATTGCTTGAACACCTATTATAGTGACAATATAGTTGTGTTATGAACACACTTATACTTTGTCATGAACTTCCAATGTTGTGATATAATCATTCTAATCCAAATATTGATCACTCTTAGACTCACAAACATACATTTTAGTTCAACATAAGTGCATTAACAAGGATAAACAACTCATTGAAGGTTTTTATTTTTTTTGTTGGGGGAATTGACAACTCATGGTTCTCGTACTCGCGTGACACATGGTCGATACTTGTCCGCTACCACTATACCCCTAGGTGCACCACACAGCCCGAAAGCATGGAACGCAGATAAATAGGGGTGAGAATCGAACTTGAGACCTCCTTTACATATTTCCTTCCATTAACATGACACTTGCCAATCGGTCTACACCCCTACAGGCCAAAGGGTTATTAACTAAAGCTCAACAATCATAATAGATCATTTCCTTCTTCATTGTCTCTTCATTTTATTGAAACTTGTACATGAATGAGAATTTAGATATGAACAAAGGATGTGAAATGCTTCATAGTCCCTTGGATTCTATTATTTTGACCATGAGTTTTATTATAAAAGGGTTTTTACCTCAAGAGGGTTACATTTTTTTTTGTCCCTGTGATTAAGTTTGATTTCCATTTAATGTGAACATTGAGTAGTATTTGAAGTGCAATAAACAATTAGTGGGAAGAGATATTTATTGTAAAGTTGACTTATTGATGGTCTAAGAGCTATAATAGCTAAAGTGAATTAAAGAATATTTAGTGTAAGATAACTTTATTGATTTTGGGTAGGTTTTGTGATCTTCATGTCAAATGAGCATTCCCTAGTGGTTGAGGACATGACATTTGTTTAAGTGAATGCATTAGAAATATGAGTAATGGTCATGTAATGTACTAATTTCACTAATGAATATCATGTTTTAGAGTGGATTTGTCTTAAGTCTCAATGTTTCCATAATAAATATAGTTGTTAGAATCATTTATGTTTATTTATTATATTGATGTTTCTTTTTATGATTATGCACTAGATAAATACTTGAGTGACATGCCTTGGGGTTGGATGTTTGAATGCAAGAGATTGCATGAGAAACCTTGAGTACAAGAGGAGAAAACTAGAACATAGTAGGTTTGGATCAAATAGATTTAGACAAAGATTTGTATTACAATGAGATTTACATTAAAAAATATTTGGATTTTGACTTTGGGGTAAAGTTAACATGGTGGACAATAGAAAGACATCAATTATCATATAGGATATAGAAATACTTGGTTGATGTATGATTAGGAAAAATATAGGACATGTGAATAGACAATTGATAGATAATGTTGGTGCCGAAAAGGATAAGGAAAGAACAACAATTGTAAGACGACAATTCAAAGGAATAGGTGTTAAACAATGGAGAAAGAGAGTGCTCAGAGAACCCAAATAAAGGAAAACATGCTTCTAGTTTCCCCCCGCTGAATGGAGGAGGAAATGCAGTGGAAAAAGGTAAGAAAATGTAAGGTGAAGCATCAAAACTTGGAGGAAAAACACAATGAAATGTGGTGGATATATATTTGAATAGATTAGTTGTTAGGTGATGTTATGTTTATTTATTATATTAGTGTTTCTTTTTATGATTATGCACTAGATAAATACTTGAGTGACATGCCTTGGGGTTGGATGTTTGAATGCAAGAGATTGCATGAGAAACCTTGAGTACAAGAGGAGAAAACTAGAACATAGTAGGTTTGGATCAAATAGATTTAGACAAAGATTTGTATTACAATGAGATTTACATTAAAAAATATTTGGATTTGACTTTAAGGGTAAAGTTAACATGGTGGACAATAGAAAGACATCAATTATCATATAGGATATAGAAATACTTGGTTGATGTATGATTAGGAAAAATATAGGACATGTGAATAGACAATTGATAGATAATGTTGGTGCCGAAAAGGATAAGGAAAGAACAACAATTGTAAGACGACAATTCAAAGGAATAGGTGTTAAACAATGGAGAAAGAGAGTGCCCAGAGAACACAAATAAAGGAAAACATGCTTCTAGTTTCCCCCCGCTGAATGGAGGAGGAAATGCAGTGGAAAAAGGTAAGAAAATGTAAGGTGAAGCATCAAAACTTGGAGGAAAAACACAATGAAATGTGGTGGATATATATCTGAATAGATCTCAATGTAGAGGAAGAATTATGCAGAGGATTCCAAGAATGAATTTGTAGAAGAGTATATGAATAATTCCATAGAGTATATGAAAAAGACATTATAGATACATATCTAAGGGCATAGACTAATAAAACATATATAGGAATGATGAGTGTATACCAACAAGGATAGGGATTTCCATCCTTAACTGGTAAGACCTAGAAGCATGGATCCATCCCAAAACTCTACTTATCACAAGAGTACAAAAGATAATGACCATTTATTTACCCTAGAGATGATACAAAAATCATAATCCAAGAAAAAATAAATATTTCATACAAGGGTGAACCAAGGATGCCAAATCAATCACGTTTCTTTAATGTAAAGGATTACTAGTGACAAATTTTAAAGGAAGGGGCATTAGGGATGGGCAATAATCAAAAGTCTATCATGTTGATTTTTGTAGCTTCAGGTAGGTATTCTCAAGTTCCCTAGGTGTTGGGCATGTGGGAATCATCGTGGTCACCACATCACACTTTCATGGTGAAAACCCTTGTGGAATGAAGCTGAGGCTTCATGTGTTTGGTGATTGTCTTTGTTGGATTGTGTTGTGGCTTCACACCCACAAGAAATTCTTATTTTATATCGACTTGTGGAGGGGATTCTATGACTACCCTTAACGATTGTATACAAAAGAGAGAGTTCATTGTGACATTTCATATTGTGTGGAGTGTGTAGAGACATGATGGAGCATAAGTGAGTGACCACTTGTGTTAGGAGGCTTGGTGATTTCATCAAAAGGAAAATATGCAATTGTTGAAAATATGGCCTAGGATAAGTGTGGAAGGACATGTGCAAAGGGAGTTGATTTTTTTGTACATGTATGTGGGTTGAAATAAGGTGAATCACGTATGTACGTGGGTTGCAGTGAGGTGAATCACGTATACGTGGGTTGCAGTGGGCATAGTTGCGTATGTATGCATGTTGCAGTAGGGTGAACCAAGTACATCCATGCAAGTCTGCTAGATAGGAGTAGGTCCGTATAATATGACGTCAACAAAAATATAGGTGATGTTAGTAGGCCATACAAGTGGTCTGCAACAGATTTGTGGGAAGAAGAAATTTAAGGGAATTCCTAAGGTTTGGTTTTCTGACTTTTCTGTTATTGGAAGACAAGGTTGTCCTCATATTATGGTGGATTTGTATTGGTTGGGAGGGATGGTTTTTCCCTCATAATTTCTAAAGTTAACAAATTTAGATGACATAATTTTTTTGACTCATGTGTGTTGATGATTGGTCTCTAATATTGTTGTTTTTGTTGCATATATTTTTAGTCAATAATTTTCAGTGTAAAATTGTTCAGTGGTAACAACTAGGGTTTAGTGTTAGTTCACTAGGAAGCAATTTTCAGATATGAAAATTAGTCACATAGAGTTTCATATGAAAATTGACATGGTATAAGAGCTTGGGATGTGAAGAGAATTGGATCATATTTGAGACACATAGATGCTACAATTGGTTTCAAATTTCTTTTTTTTGTTCGAATGGGTAATATGAGTTAGCTCTGAGAGGGAGCTACAGTGACAGTTGCAAGTGACAATAGGTTATATGGTCTCTAGTTTGAGACATGGAGCATACCGTTCATACGAGAAGTTGTGGAATATTGCATCTTATTTGTGTGACAGGTTGGGAGTTTTGGGGGATTGGCAGAGATATCGGTTCACAACAGTATGTTGTGTGGTGGGTTGCCAACTCCAGGGATGGAAATCAAGTAACTTGTCATAGTGATTTGTGATGGGTGAAAATTGGGTACTTTGGGACAAACGAGATAACTTTGTGTGGATGGAAGGTTGAAGAGATAGAGTCTTCATCGGGCTGGAGAGTTGCACATTGTAGAGGTATGACAATGTATGAGGTATTTGACCCAAGAGGATAAAGAAACTTGTAGAGATGAGTTATAGAGGTATCGAGTGGACTAGACTGAGTGTCCAACCATAACTCGATATTATTCATAGAGAGGACACGGGTTCAATTGCAGCATGTGCATAGCCACTAAGAGGTCTTCAGAGGTCTTGGGAACCATCTGTGCAGGGGACCTATGCACAAGAGATGCTTCCAGAGTTTGATAATATATGGATTGATTGTATCTAGAAGGAGGCTTGATTGGAGTCTAGGGATCACTTGGATGATGGACTTATGTATAATTTCATTGGATGGTTGTGACTTGGGTAAGAAGGATGTTTTCCTTAGAGGATTGCATGGTTTGTATAAAATAGAAATCATCGACGCATGGTATGGGCACAAGATTTTTTCGATAGGTTCATAGTGTTTGAATCATGTTTGTACAAGGAGCTTGGTATGAGGACTAGGCATGTACTACATGGCTATGTAGAAGTGGTATTCCATATGGATTTAGGGGATGTGTTATGAGTGGAAAATGTGCTATGGGTTCCAGGAGTGTGTTCTCAGGCTCAACAATTGAGGAGTAGGGCTATGCAGTGTTGTTTTGGGATGGAAAAGGGTTATTGGATTCCCATATGATCTATCCCAAACACATCAGTGGTCCTGGAGTTAGAGAGGGAAACATGTATAGGTTGAGGGGCCAGTCTATGCATGTTGTGACTAGTAGGAGAAAAGATATATATGAGGAGGAGTATGTATCTCCACCAGTGGTGAGGTAGGTTCCCCACCAATAGTACAGATTTAGAGGGATCATGTAGATCCATTGGGGGTACAGGGTCAGAGGGATCCGAATATTATAGGGAGTCATCTCTCAAGATCTAGTGGGGAGGAGAAGCCTCCCAGCACTGTGCAAAGGACAGTGGACATGAGGTTGGTATCTCTAGAGGTTGTGTAGACTCAGTGGGAGTCTGAATTCAGAGGGGTTTTGGAGACTTAGAGGGAGTCTGAATTCAAAGGGAGTGAGGAGGCTAAAGGGGAGAGTCAGTCGTTCAGTGGGAGACAACCTTCAGGTCCATATGGGACATAAACATCTACCAATAAAGTCAGGAGGGTGTCATGGGTTGATATGGCCAGGTAGGATGCTTTGGAGAGGGAAGCTTCTAGGAGCTGGGAATATTTTAATATGGGATCATGCCAGACAACAAGATTTTCTTCAGTGACTGAGGATGCAACTAGTCAGGAGGACTAGAGAGAAGGATTTTCTTTGGTGACAGAGGGAGCAGACAATAAAGAGGATTGGAAATCAATTTTGGTAGAGGATTCAGTGTGGGAGACAGAGATACTTCTAGGGGATAGTGGAGTGTGGTGAGAATACATCCCTCACTAAGATGGAGTGTTGATTTTTGTAGCTTCTGGAAAGTATTCTCACATTTCCTAGGTGTTAGGAATGTGGTAATTATCATGGGAACCACATCACACTTTTGGTTTGGTGAAAACCTCCACGGAGTGAATTCGAGGCTTCATGTATTTGGTGATGTGATTTGTGGGTTTGTTTTGGGGCTTCACACCCACAATAAAGTCTAATTTTATGTTGAGTTGTGGAGGGGCATCTATGATGGCCCCTAAGGATTGTATATAAAGGAGAGAGTTCATTGTGACATTTCATATTGTGTGGAGTGTGTAGAGACATGAAGGAGATAACATAATTGATTGAACAACTTGTGCAAGGAGGCTTGTTGATTTCAACAAAGGGAAATGATGAAATTGTGGAAAATATGGCCTAGTGGAAGTGAGGAAGGACACATGTGCAAAGGAAATCGATATTTTTGTACATGTATGTAGGTTGCAAGAATTTGAATCATGTATGTACACAGGCTGCAGTAAGGTGAATCATGTATACGTGGGTTACAATGGGCACACTTGCGTATGCACATGGGTTGTAGTAGGGTGAACCACGTACATCCATACAAGTCTTCTAGGAAGGAGTAGGTCCATATAGGTTGGTGTTAGAAGAAGTATAGATGATGTTAGCAGGTCATACAGATGTTCTGCAACAAATATATGGGAAGGGGAAATTTCCAAGGACTTGCTAATGTTTTTTTATTTTTATTTTTCTAATATTGGAGGACAAGGTTGTCCTTAGATTCTGGTGGATTTTTATTGGTTGGGAGGTCTTGTTTTGTCCTCAAATTTTCTGAAATTAACAAAGGTACGAGAAACATTTTTTGTTCCTCATGTCTGTTGATGATTCATCTATGATATTGTTGTTTCCACTGCATATATTTTCAATCAATAATTGTTCAGTGTAAAATTGTTCAGTGATAAGAGATAGGTTTTATTGTTAGCTCACTAGGAAGCAATTTTTAGATATGAAAATTAGTCACATAGAGTTGCATGTGAAAAGGGAAGGACAATAACAACAATATTATGTTTCTAGAAGGGAAGCGAGCTTCTAAGTGATTCCTATATGGAATGTGGGGACACACAATGGAAATTTTCATATATAATATCTCCATACATACATGTTGTGTTTTGTGTAGGGTAGGAAACCATGACACAAACAAGTTCCAAAATGAAAGAAATTCACAAACTACTTTATGATAGTCAAGGTAAACAAGGAGTTGGAATATAAGAAAGTCCTTGTAGCCACAAGAGGTCACCCAAGAAAGTATAGATCAACTAAATCAGACAATGAGGAACCATTGACAATGATGTAGACTGCAACTACCATACATTATTATTTTAAGAAGCGATTCGAGTAAAGATGAAGATAACCATGAAAGAGATTTTTTAGTGAAATGAGTCTACAAGATAGATATAAAAAAAAGGATTTTAAGAACAAAGGACAAAATAATTGAAAATAAACTTCAAGAAGATGGTATAGGACAAAAACTATTTGAGGAGGATATATGAGTTTTTTGGATACTTAGTCGACATGGACAAAGAGGAAATGAAAGAAAATCATACAATGTAGGTAAGTAAAATGAAATGGCTTTGTAATCAATCCTGGCCACTACTATAAAATAAATGGGAAAATAAACAATAATAACAATAAATAAGCAAGTTAGGACACTTGCACACCCATAGATGGATTACACTTACAAATCTAAGTAGTGGAGGAAAAAATCTCCAAGAAACACTTGAAACTAATTGATTTGTATTGATAAAATTATAATTAAATATATTAGAGAAAGAAATCCCTATTTATATCCATAGAGAGTCAAAACCCCCCATGAGACCTTAACTAAAGGATTAACTCCTAAATAATTCATTAGTCCCTCATTATACTAAAGTGGCCCCTTTTACAAATATAACATTAATACAAAATCCTAATATTATAAGAAAAATCGTTGATGTACATAAGCCTAGTACTTAAGATGGATGTTGTGGTTAATACACAACATGCCCTCCCCCTTAGAAAAATATTTGTCCCCAAATATTTAGGTGATATTCACTTTATAATAAAGTCACTAGAAATAGAGACAATATAAGTGTAAGACTTCGTAACATAAGTGACAAGCACTTTGTAATAAATTCACTTGAAAATAGACAACTTAAAGTGAAATGCACTTTATAATAAAGTTACTTGGAAAATAAGCAACTTAAAATGGCATTCACTTTATAATAGAGTCACTTGCATAATAGAGAGCAAGATTTGAACCCTAGGAAACTTATTATAAAATTACTACTTCAACCAAGTGAGCTACATAATTATATTTAAAGTAAAAAAAAATTGAAGGTTTTTTTTTTTGGTTGTTGGCTCCTTCAAAAACATGCTTCATGCCAATGAATCCTAGTTAGAATACTTGGCCAAAACATTTTTGGCTCCCATGTTGAATCCTCCTCACATAAACCCTTTCAATTTATCTTGTACTTTGCAATTTGGCACACACTTGTTCCTCCAAAATACCTTTAGGTTCAAGGATAAAATTTCCTTCCTCATTTTTCATTGAAATCTCTATCTATGTTACTATGTCTTCACCAACCTTCGTCTTTAGGAATGAAACATAGAATACACCATGGGTTTTTCCCTTGTTTTGGATTTCTAGTGCATATGCCACCTCTCTAGACTTCACATACACTTGATATAGCCCATAAAATCGAGTTTGGAGCTTCTGCTTGCCTTGATTCCATAGAGTAGTTTACTTGTAATGCTGCAATAAAACAAATATCATATTGGCCATTGCAAATCAGTGTTTTGAATGGTTTTGATATGCATACTAGTTCATGTAGTTCATGTCCATGGGAAAGTTATCATTCATGATGCAAATGGTGTTTTTCATCTCCTATAGATTCTTAATAGTAGTAGGGACTTTATGTTTTGAATGACCTATTCCTTCATTGAGGGGGGCTCATATCCATATAATGGCTTGAAGGGGGTCATTTTTAGAAGAGTGGCATGTTGTATAGTACCAATATTTAGTAAGATGTGTCCACTTCACCCATTTTTGTTTTCTAGTCCCCCATGTACATTCAAAGGTAATCTTCCAAGAACTTTTTAACCACCTTGTTTTTCCCATATGTTTTAAAGTAATATGTAGTACTCATATTAAAGGTCATCCCTTATAATTTGAAAATTTCATACCAAAATTTGTGGACAAACTTTGAATTTCTATCACATATGATGTGGTGAGGTAGGCCATGGATCTTATACACATGCTTAAAGATTAAATTAAAAACATGAAAATAGTGAAACTTTGTAGTTAAGGGAATGAAATGATCAATCACCACAAAGATAAGATCCTTTCCTTTAAAGAGTGGCAGTTCAATGATGAAGTGCATATATACATATCATTTTTGGTTGGGGATGGAATTAGGTAGAAGAAGACTATGATAAGGAAAAGTTTCCACCTTGTTGTGTTGGGAATTTTCATATTTAACCACAAATTTCTCAACATCAACCTTCAATTTTGGCCAATAAAAGATAGAGGACACATTCTAATAAGTTTTGTGGAATTCCACATGACTAAACAACGGTGAGGCATATTTACACAAAAGATCCTATGTAATAAGGGGAGATCGTGAAGTAAAATAAATGTTATTTTTAAAGAGTATGACACCATTCATGATATTCCAAGATTAATATTTCTTTCTATAAATAATGTCCCATTGAAGTTGAGTTATAAGGGAATCTTGTATGTAGTCAATCAAGAGGTCATGTACCTAAGCAATTTGTCTAATTGATATGGATTTAAATGTATGTGGATCATCACATTGAAATAAGGCATCATAAAAAATATTCTCCTTACCCTTTTTCTAGAGTATCTCAAAGTCATAAGCTTGGAGTTGAGAAATACACCTTTGGTGTTACTCTATTGAAGTACACTTTGTTAATAAGTGCTTAAGGATAATATGAACGTTTTTAATGAAGAACTTGGAACCTAAAAGGAATTAATTCTATTTAGCCACAACATGAAGTATATATGAAATTTATTTATTGTATGTAGACATGCATTTCTCCTTGTCACTCAACTTGTGATTCTCAAAGGAAATGGGGAAATGATCCTATAAGAGTATTGCACCAAGACCAACCAAAATAATCACACTCAATAGTGAAGGGGTAAGTGAAATTATGGGTATTAATTATAGGAGTTGAAGCAATGGTTTCTTTAAGGCTCTCAAAATCTTGTTTTGTTGTAGTGGACCAACACAAGGAATCCTTTTTGTGTGGTTAGTGAGAGGGAAATAAATAATAGATAAATTTAAGACAAATCTATTATAGAAACCTACTAAACCTAGAAATAAACAAATATTATTGAGGGTGTGGTGTTCCTTATTAGTTGAAATACGTTATTCAAAGCATAATAGACATTACATACCTATGGAAAACACATACATAGAGAAAGGAATAAGGATATATAACTATAGAAAGCATATACTTAGAACTAAAATTGAGAATTAATAGCAGTAAGAAAACCTTTATCAATATTCAAAACTTTTGGGTTATTATTTTATTTGCAGTGAAAGTCTAGTTGAGGTGAATCAACACTAACAATCGAGGTCGAGGTGGATCGACAACAGGTCGAAGGTCCAAGAATTCGACTGGGTAAAGTTGAAGTCGAAGATATCGATGGTAAGTCAACCGACCAGAGGTCGAAGTGCAGGCGTGAGATGACCGACTAGAGACTGAATGGAGGTTGATTGGTAGTTGACTGGTAAACCCGACTTGGAGTAGAATGTAATAGAATCCTGAGATTTGCAGGATTTGTAGCCGATGATATGCATGGATCTACAACCATTTTTGGGCAACAATATTTAGGGTTTTTCCTGTTGTAAAGCCTATAAAGAGGTGTGTTATAAGGTCGTAAAGGCTACTGTTGTATGATGTTGTAAGGTGATCATTTAAAGAACTTTTTCAAGTTAATTCATGTGTAAGTGTAGGTTGTTGGTCATGCATGTGTAAGTCGAATTGGCTACAGGTTGTTCTTACCTATGCAAGAGGGTATGATGCCGATTTTTTCTTAGGTGTGGACCAAGGTTAGACATGTAACCTTTTATTATGAATGAATAAGACAACAAGAGAGAAAAAATCTCATAGGAATGTTGGTTTTCTCGATTAAGGGTTTCTAGGGTAAAATCTTGGTGTACCGTGTGATTTCTTGTGTCATTTTCTTTATTGATTAAATTCTTCTTCTCTTCTACTAATATTAGTGTGAAAGTGTCCTACATTTCTTAAGATGTGGTATCATATCTTAGGCCTACCTGACATGTGCTATCAGATCTTAGTTATGCCCCAACAAGTGAGTTATTAGAGTGATGTTATGCTTTGTCGAGTATATTAGATCTTGATTTGTCAATATTGAATATGAGAACTAAACCTTAGGTATAGTAAGATTCATAAGTCATAAATTGTTTTAAAGATCACGATAAAGAATGGCCAACAATTCCAGAATAGAGATATAAATATTTAATGGCCATAATTTTGAGCTTTGGATGCTTAAAATGGAAGATCTTCTTGTAGATCGAGAACAATGGACAATCTATCCAAGTATCTAGTTGACAGGCATGTTAACAGAAGAATGGGAGAAACTCGAAAGAAAAGAGGAAGTATGATACAACTTTGTCTTGCATATTTGGTACTGCTGAATGTCTCAGGTGAATATTTGGCCAAGAAACTTTGGGACAAGTTGGGAATATTACACCAGTCCAAATCTCTAGTAAATAATTTGTTTCTCAGAAATAAAACTCCAAAAAAAATAAGGAAAATATTGAAATAGAAACGAATAAGGAAAACTCTAGAAAAAATAAGGAAACTATTCAATCTGTCATCCAACAGATGAATCAGATTGATTTTCTCAAGATTAATAAGTTGTTAGTGAAGCCAAATTTACAGTATCAAATTACAACCCATGAAGTAAAGAAAATCCAGGAAAATCTACCACTAGTACAAAAGAAGATGTTTTCCTTTGAATTGAACGAGAAAATGGAACCTTCAAGATTTTTGGTATCCTTGATGGAAATGTGTACCCAATTCAATGAACAAAGGAAAGCGAGTGCATATGGGAGAAAATGAATCAACATATGAAGTGCCAACACATCAAATCAAAACTCAACAATATCTGCATTCTATTTTTCATTCAGATTGTATTTTATCTTTAGAGCAAATATTGTGGAAAGTCCAACTACTTTTAGTTGAGACAATTTTGTATAAATATATAGATTTTAGATCTATTCATGGTTGCTTCTATCCTAATGTAAAAGAGAGAAATTTTTGAATATTAATACAAGTGCAGACAACGATTCTAAGATTCATTCCATTTGAGTTATGTGCTTTCTCTGCGTTTCCATATCTTATGAGCTTCCTTTTGTAGTTCTTGAAGAGTGAATGATTGCAATTTAGTAATACGCATATTGTGATCATAATATATCATAACTTCATTCAGTAACAATTTTTCCTCTGTTATTACTGTAAGTAAAAATAAGACATGTGACCTGTGTGAATTATTGCATTCTAATCTCCTTTCAAGGGTACATCTTCTAATTTTCTTCTACTGCAAATAAGGTGAGACTTATATGTAAATGATACCTTGCTTTGTTTTAACAGTTTTTTAAATCATTTCTACATCATTTGAAATTAAAATTACGACTCAAATAACGAGATACAACCTCTGTACTGTATTATCACAAATTCCACTTAAAGATTATTTCTCAAAAAAATGAAGGTAGAAAAAATCACTTAAAAAACCATTTTATTTAAAACTTTGATGCCTGACATTATTCTTTGAGCCTTAGAATCAATCTCAGAAACAACATCTTTTTTGCATCGTTGCTGGGGAACAGAGAAACAAAATCATGTTTCCCTGGGAGAATGAAAAAGTTAAATTTTGGTCTTTGATGGTGCACAAAGATTGAATACCTGATAAAGTTCACTTTATTTTTCACCTAGCGACTCCATTGTAGGAAAAGCTAGCATTCGGTCGAGAAAATACCAGGAAAAACCCAGACGAAAAGTAGACTACGCCAGTTTTAGATTCCAAAATGTTGTTAAAACCAGAGGGATATCTCAGAAAAAAATCTGCATTAGCAAGTAAGATCTACCAACATAGGGTTACACAAGTTAATGTTAATATTCACGCTAAAGAACTAAGTCTTAAAGAAAAATATAAACAAGTTCATTCTGCAGAAGCATCAAGTAAATCTAAAGTTAAATTAGAAACTCCAGAAGGGATTATTCCTAAAGTAAAATTTGAGATTATCCAGACCACCCCTATTTCGTTAATAAATACTTTTACCAGCGAAAACAAGGAATCCATTTCAATCCCTACTATCATTTGTACACAACCGATTCTTTCTCTTCTCGAAGTAAAAGTTTATGTTTCCAAAAACCCCGAAGATTACTTTTTATACTCAGATTCATCCCCTATTATGTCTCCTATCTATACATTTGGTAAATCTAAGAAACTGAGTTCAATTTCTCTTTTTCCCCGTCGTTTATATCTTCCATCTCCTTACGATCATGTTTCTGAACTTCGTTCACACCGTCCCGAATTAGTCAAAAGTTAAGTAGATTTGTCTTTTGAAATTTTTGATAATATCATGTTTAGTCCTTGAATTCCATCTCCTAGACTTTCAATTTCCGGTGTTGGAGGTGTTAGAGGTGTAGGGGATGGTGGACAAGAAAATATACCAGTTCAACCCCCAAGGATATTTTCCAAGGTCACTTCTAGATATGTTCCCTTAGCTTTTCCTGCTATCCTATATTATTTACCTAAAAATTACATGAAGAGCCTCCCTAAATTTGTGGGTGAAGGGGATTTGACAACAATAGAGCATATAGTCTTTTTTGACCAATTCGTTGATATCCTTGGTATTGAGAACGAAGATGTTTATATGAGATTGTTAGTACAAAATTTTGAAGGACAGGTAAGAACTTGGTTCAGAGGACTTCTAGTTGACTCTATACCATCATATAGTGATATAGAAACTACCTTCTTAAGAAAATGGGGTGAGAAAAAAGATCATCTATATTACTTAATCGAATTCAGAGCCTTGAGAAAGAAAACATCTGAATCAGTCCTAGAATTTATGAAAATATTTAATAAACTTTATCAAAAGATCTCGGCTGAATTTAAACCTTCTCAACCGACTGCAAAAGTTACTTTTGCAAAAGCTTTTGATTCTGATCTCGCTCTACTTTTGAGAGAAAGAAGATCCACTACTTTAGCAGGGATGCAAGATGATGCTATAGTGATTGAATCCAATATGATGGCATCCAAAAAGTTGAAAACCAAAGTTGATATGTGAACAAGATAACCTAGACATTTTAAAGAACATGCAGGGCCCTCTGGATATGGAAAAATTTATTTAGAGGAAAAAATGGATGAGATGGAAAAAAATATTAAAGAATTATCAAACAAAATTTCCAGGATGGAAATGGAAAAATCCAAACCTGATCCATATGTTATAAATAAATTCAGGATAAATCCTAACATAAATCCTTAGATACAACAAAGGCAAATACAAAATGAGGATCAAAAGATTCAATCTCCTTTTAAAACTGAGAATCTCATACAGGGAGATGAGGTGCAAGATTATGACGAATTAGATGAATATCTAAACAACCTTAGTGATGATGATCTTGAGCCTCACCTTAACAAACATGATTATGAGAAATCCTTGGATATGGAATCTCTATTTAATGATGACGAAAATATCAACAATTTGGGAGACTCTACATACAAATGTCTCGCTGATTAAATAATGACCGAGCTCCAATATAAATATGATTTGAGTCCAAGAGAAAATATTTTTGTAAATACTCCACCAAAAAATCTTTTATCTCAAAACAAAGAAAATGAGGTAGCAGTTACAAAACCATCAACTGAAACTCAAGCTACTTGAATAAAGCAAGGTGAGGAGAAAGCAATATAGACTAAGAAGCCAGAAAATAAAGAAGTCGAAGTTCAGAATAGGGAAATTAAAAACCAATTGGGACTTTCAATCTAGAAAATGAACTGAATAAAATTAAAATTCCAATGCCTCTGATTGAACTTGCTAGAAATCTGATCTATAAAAAGAAAATCGCAATATCAATAAATTTTTCTGATGTTGAATGTCAAGCCGATGTTATCAATTTGCAGGATGAGAAACCTACAATCATGTTTGGACCACACATCGAAAATAGTAAGGATTATGATGCTCATTTCTACACAATTGCGTGTTAGACTCTGGAGCTTCGCATAATTTGATGCCTAATATTATCATGGAGAAATTGGACCTTCAAATTATGATACCTTATCAATATCTATACTCTTTTGATTCTAGAAAGGTTTGTTGGATTACTAAGAGGGGGGTGAATCAGTAATAGCATAATTATAATCCATTTTCTTCAAATGTTATATCAATGTAGAATTATTATCCAATAATGAACAGTAAGAAATAAACAATCACACACATACACAGTACACTAGTGTTTTACGTGGAAACCCAAATCGGGAGAAAACCACAGAATGCTTTTCTTATATGTCTTGAAGAATTACATTCATTTGGAAGAACCAACTTCCTTTTTTTTTCCAGCTGCAACTCGAAGTAGTCTCTAACCCCCTATTTTCTCAATCTAAAACCTGAGTGAAGCTCCAAATCTCCAATTATTTGGCTACAACCCCAATGTTCTCCGACCTTCTGATAGGAAGGGTGAACACAACCACCTATCCTTGCCCCAATCTGCTACCTTGAAGTAGAGTAGAATGATGGAACCACTATCACATTATCCTTGTGAGATGCTCACAGATGTAAACTTGTACCAATAAATCGAACCATGCATCAACCATTCATCCACTTTGTACCTCAGCCTGTAATCAACTTGTACCAAACAAGTGCATCAACCATGTATAGTATGTACCAATGTGTCAACTACTCATCAAATATGAATCATCAATGTGTACCAACATCATCAGCTATACACCTCGTGTATGTACCAACATCATCAACCTTCTTGTCTCAATAGCCTCCTTGTATACCTCAGCTAAAATACCTCACCAATTTCATCATCAAATCTGATTTGTATCTGTAGACACAATTGAAAACATATGATGAAATTCATCAAACCTTAGCACTTTAACAGTAAGAGACTAGCATTTCATCAAGCTTTTCTTTAGTCTCACATGCCTAGTTTTGGATTAGTCAACAATACAACTTAGAGTAATCATAACTTTGGACAGAGTAATGTATAAAGATGTAAAACTTATACACAATGTTCTTCGATTAATTTTGTAATTCCTCCAAATTTAATTACTTGGAACCTCTCATAAAGTAGTTATAGAAAAATGGCATACCTTGATTTGGGCTTATTCTGAGAGCAACCTTGTAGAGTGCTCCCCGCAAAATGTTGAGGAATTGATCTGGAAACTATTCTACAGGGATATTATGGTACGTACCCTAACCAAAAACAAATTTCTCGCTGAATTTTGATCTTATTCAGAAGTTTTGACGTTTTTTACCTGAAACACTGGTTTTTGACTAGTTTCAAGGCGGCCGGAAACCTATTTCCATGGAGTGTAAATCCCAAAATAAAACGACCACAATCTAAATGTTTTACCACACATGCTTGGATATGTTTCTCACTTGCATATAAATTTCAGAGTGCGAATCATTATAGAAAAAAGTTATAGCGAAAATGGGTGAGATGTAAAATAACATGCAACAGAAAGCACCATCAAAATTTATCCTTCCTTGCATTTACCGTTAATATTTCAAAATCCCACCCGGTTTCAGTCTAAGCTGATTTTTGAGTCAAATTTAAATGCTAAATTCGGTTTCAGCACTGTTTCGGCCTTAATACTTTCTGACTGGTGTTTGACATGCACTCGCAGTGATTGTTCGATATCGACATATGCTTCTGACCCACGGTGTTTTAGAGCATCACGCTCTGGCGGTGTTTCGACATCAGCATGTCTTTCTGACACGGTGTTTCGTATCACGCTCCGCAGCGGTGTTCGGCATCGGCCTTATACTCTGACTGGTGTTTGACATCACGCTTTCGATAGCGTGTTTGACGTATACTGACTGGTGTTCCGGTATATACCTACGACTTGGTGTTTGGAAACATGCTTCTGACGGTGTTTGAAGCGTAAGCTTCGGTGGTGAACTGACATCTAAAACCTTGAAAATAGAATTTACGAGCAGAAAATAAATTTCGGAAACATAGGGATTATAGAACACCGTTTTCAAATGCAGAAATTAAACCGCCAATAATATGCCATTTCGAGAAAATATTAGACACAAATATTTTGGGTCTATCGACCACAGAAAAACCCTGAGGAAACAGGTTAAGAGAGGGATTTGTATTATGAGCCGAGACACTACGGCATTTCATCTTAGGATATTTACACAAACTTATGGACATTCACCGTGGCTTTGCTTCTCAATTTGATCAGGAAATTACCGTTACAAGCTGTCTGGCAATTTATGTTGAATTGGTTGTCCACGAAGTGCGTGCCAAAACTCACCGCTAGATTGTATGGGTATGGAAATACACTTTCAGTATAATGCAAAGCGGTTACCTCAGTTGTTCCAACAAATGTTATTAAGTGACCTTGGAATGCTTGCCAATACTCTCAGAAATTGTTGTTTTTGTCCTTCTCGATTTCTGTGCATATTAAATTTTGTATGACCTCCACAAATCCATACGGTATGGCCTTTTCTTCCTTGCTGTCTGAAATCGGTACTTCTCTTTGCTTTGGGATGAGTTCTCTCCTTAGGCAAATCTTTGTCTCTTTTTCTCGACTCAAACCTCTCTCTTGCTCTCTCTTGTTCTCTCAACAAGAATCTTTAACTTTCTTGTTCTTGGCATCTCACCGAACCTCTTGGCATCACCAAGAATCTCTTGCTCTCTCAACAGAACATTCTTGTTGCATCTTCTTCTCTTTCTCTTGGCATCTCACCAAAGGCCCCTCTTGGCCCTCACCAAGATTTCTTCTTCAACTCCCTTGTTCTTGAACCACCAAGAATGGATGCGCCGGTTGCGTAATCAATATAAGGAGACGAGGGAGTTTTTCTAATCTAATGTTTGAGTTTAGATTAGATGGGTGGGCTGATATTTTGTGTCTCTTCCCTCACCCTCGCTTTAATCATAAAGTTATCTTTTAATTGCATCTCACAAATTAAATTTGACTAAGACCATGATAGGCGAATTTCTCCCCTTAGGGGCCCCTAGGGAGAAACGCACTTGTAATTTGCATAATTTAACGATTTGACCTTATTTTCTTCACCTTCACTCAAAATTCCGGTTTACATATCCTTGGTTTACCTCGGACACATATAGATATTCCAATATGCTCAAGTGTGGTTCATTGAGAGAACCTTACTCTTATTTATACTCTCAAGTAGCTTCCTTAAAACATCTTGAGGTCACTTGGCACACTTTCCTTATTTGAGGGTTAGGTCCACTTCATTCTCCATTAAATTTATTATTGAAATAATTTATTTTTTATTCACTTTGAATTATATATTGAAATAATTTATTTTTTATTCACTTTGAATTATAATACACTCATCACTTCACTTTATTATTTACCTTTTAAAGTCTATTAAACCACTTTGACTACTTTGACCTTTTGGGGCTTCTAGATGACATGTGAGGGTCTTCCAACTTCGTAAGGCCGTAACTCTCAAACCGTGAGGAGTTATGTGACGTTCTACATACCACCAGAAATGGCATGACAAGAACTATCCATCTAGGATATTTTCCTTAACAAATTCACTTTCCTTCATCTCATTATTCCACAATTAAGCATGGGTTCTCTTACTCCACAAAGCGTCTTCTCGTGTGAAGGCTTCCATAAGGGGACCACTTTGGAGTTCATCCATATTTACTTCTTATCAACCATGAAAAAAAAATAATGATTCATATTACATCAAACAATATTGGTTCCATTACCTAAACCTTTGTGCTACAGGGCTTTCTTCAAGGGTTGAAATCAATGACAACCAACCTTACTCAACAAGGTTAAGTGTCTCGGTATGATTAAATATTTAGTTGTAAATCTTGCTCATGTCCCTGTGAAAAGTATTCTTATGGATGTGGTTTTTTTTGACGTTCCTGCCAAGTATGGAATGCTTTTATCCAGGTCTTGGGGTGCCAAGCTAGGAGGATCAGTTCAGTTAGACATGACATATACTACAATTCCAATTTTTGGTGGACAATTTACTCGATTGTACAGAGAAAATAGACTGGATTATATTGTAAGTGACCCAAAAAACCCTAATAAGTATCCATTCTATGTTTTTTATCAAGATCTAGGAAATTGTATATTATCCATAGATGATGATTTTGAAGAATGTATAGAAGAAGATAATCAAAAAATAGAATTTTCAAAGAAATATATAAATTTTAGAGATGGGATCTGGAAAATGTTCTTTAATGGTGCCTCCTCTTGTGAAGGAGCATGAGCTGGAGTTTTATTTATGACACCAAGTGATGAGTATTATAGTCCTTTCTCTTATAGATTGCAATGGGATATTGATTATACCAATAATGTGTTTGAATATGAAGCTTTGGTTTTAGGATTAGAAGTTGCAAGAAAACTAAAAATCAAACATTTGATAGTTTATGGTGATGCTGAGATAATTGTTAAACAAATAAAAAAAAATACCAAGATAAGCATCTGATATTGAGGTCATATATAAATTGTGCTTGGGATCTCATAGAGAATTTATTCTGGTCTTTTAACATCCACTCAATTCCTAGAATGCATAATCAACAAGATGAATCCTTATCCAAAGTTGTTGCAACTTTCATACCATCTATTGTTTTGAAGTTGAAGTATCACATTGAGATGATACATAAACCTTCAGTTCCAAACAATGTTCAACATTGGAAAGTATTTGAACATGATGAACAAATCAAGCAGTTTATGGAAATGGTAGATGGGTTTTCTGAGACCCACATTGATCAAGAAAATCATAATGGTCCTTCTTGAATTATGTGGGAAGGAGAAAACCCAGAAAAGTTCCAAGATAAAATTGCAAATCACCGAATGCTCTTACTTAAAAAAAAATCAAATTCCCAGAGGGTTTATCCCTCTAGAAAGGTTGTTTGACCAAGATGATATACCTTTAAAGTCTACTTTTCGACCTCTGAATAAGTTGAATATTGTAATGTAGGAACAAATGAAAATCCCAAGATGGTCAAAATATCTAAATATCTTTTGACTCAAATAAAGAGTAAATATGATGAGTTACTTAAGCAATATAAAGATGTTTTTGCATGGTCTCACGAAGATTTGAAAACTTATGATACTTCTGTTATTGAGCATAATATTCCCTTAAAACATGGTGTTAATCCTTTCAAGGAAAATCTTAGACAGATGAATCCAATTCTTCTACTAGTAATAGAAAATGAGGTTAAAAAACTCCTTGATGCAAAAATCATTGTTCCCCTCAGATATTTTGAATGGGTGGCTAATTTGGCCCCTGTTAGGAAGAAGAATGAAGAAATAAGACTATGTGTTGATTTTAGGAACCTAAATCAGTCTTCTCTTAAAGATAACTACCCCCTCCCAAAAATGGATTATGTTTTAGAGAAGGTGGTAGGGGCTAACACAATTTCTATGATCGATGGTTTCTCGGGATATAATCAGATTGTTGTTCATGAAGATGATAGAGAAAAGACCGCATGTACTACTCCATGGGGAACTTTTATGTATGATAAAATTCATTTTGGCTTAATGAATGCAAGAGCAACTTTCTAGAGAGAAATGGATATCACATTCGTTGGTGAGAGAGATAAGTTTGTTGTTATTTATATGGATGATCTGATAGTTTTTTCTAATTATGATGCAAAACATTTAGTGCACGTCAGACAAACTTTTGACAAATGCAGAAAGTTTGGTTTGTCTCTAAACCCAAAAAAATCACATTTTTCCAAGTAGGAAGGTAAAATTTTAGGGCATATAGTTTCAAAGGATGGAATTAAAGTTGATACTAAATGAGCTGAAGCTATTGATCTGATTAATATTCCTAGAAATAGAAAAGAGATTCAATCATTTTTAGGGAAACTAATTTTTTTGAGGATATTTATTCCTAATTTTGCTGAAATAATCAAATTGATTACAGATATGCTAAAGAAGGACAATGAGGTAAAATGGACTGTAGAAGCAAAAGCATCCTTCGAACATGTTAAGAAATCCATAGGAGAAGCACCAGTATTGGTAAGTTCTGACTATACAAAAGAATTCTTAATCTTCTCCTTTGCATCCAAACATGTTGTTGCAACAGTGCTCCATCAGAAAAACGAAGAAGGATTCGAACAACCGATAGCCTTTTTTAGAAAAATCCTTAGAGATGCAGAGCTAAGATATGGCATTCTTGAAAAACAAGCTTATGTGATGGTGAACTCTCTCAAAGCTTTCCGAACATATGTATTGCACTGAAAAATAATTGCTTATGTGCCAAAAAATGCAATTAAAGATATCTTGGTTCAACCAAACTATGATGGAAGAAGAGGTAGATGGTTGGAAAAAATTCAAGAGTTTGATTTAGAAGTTAAACCAACCAAACTAGTGAAAATTCAAGGTCTGGCAAGGTTGTTAGATTAATCAAATTTCAGAGATCTTGGAATAAATAACTTCGAGTCTCATGATTCTCTTCTAGATATAGAGAGATTGATGATCAAGCGCCTATTATTCAGATTCAAGATAAGTTTTCCTCCTCATCTTGGTACTATGATATTGTTACATATATCCTTACTCTTCAATGTCCAAATGACATGAATCCTTCTAAAGAAAGAACTTTAAAGCTACATGCAATTAAGTATTACATTATTGATGGAAATTTATACTAGAAAGACCCTCTGGGTTTCCTGTTATGTAGCCTTATAGAATCCGAAACAGAAGGTGTCATTGATGAATATCATGAAGGAGTATGTAGAGGACATCATGCCTGGAGAGCAACAACTTATAAAATTTTAAGGGCAGGATATTATTGACTGAAATTATTCACTGATGTAAATGCAAGGTTCATAGCTTGTAATTAATGCCAAGTGTTTGCTGGTAAGAAAAATCTTCCTTCCTTACCTTTAATTCTAGTAAAATATGAAGATCCTTTCCAACATTGGGGTTTAGATTTCATTGGAGAAATTCACCCACAATCGAATGCTCAACACAGATGGATTTTCACCGCTACTAATTATTTTACGAAATGGGTTGAATCTATTCTAACTTACAATGCTACAGATTCAGTAGTGATCAACTTTTTGGAAGAAAACATCCTAGCAAGATTTGGTTGTCCTAGGAAAATAGTTATTGATAATGCTTAGGATTTTAAATCTATTGCAATGATCAATTTTTGTCAAAAATACAATATTATTTTAGGTCATTCTACAACCTACTATCCTCAGGGAAATGGGTTGGAAGAATCATCTAATAAGAGTTTGATGACGATAATCAAGAAATTTTTGACAGAAAACAAAAAAGCTTGGCATATACACTTAAAATATGGCTTATGGGAAAACAAAATTGGCACCAAGAAATCTATAGGTATGTCTCCATTCAAATTAGTTTATGGTACTGATGTTATTCTTCCTATTAATATCGTTCTTCCTGTGATGAAACTCTGGCAGGATGCAAATGAAGAGACAAATGATATTACGATAAGAATACATCAAATCATCGAAGTACAAAAAAACATAGTAGAAGTGGATGATAAGCTCCAAAAATACCAGGATAACATGAAAGACCATTTTGATAAGAAATCTAAAGACAAGGAGTTTTTTCCTGGTGATTTAGTTTTAAAATGGGAAGCTAGAAAGGAAGATGCAGGGAAACATGGGAAATTCCATCATCTCTGGTTCAGACCCTTGAAAATTGCAGCTGCTGAGGGAAAAAACTCATTCTCACTTGAAAATCTTAATGGAGAGATTCTTGAAGCCCCTATCAATGGGAATTATTTAAAACATTTCATGCAATAGTTACTTTTTATATTTCCATTGTATATATCAGATTGGATTGACATTGGAAATTTTAATTTTCCCTTTTTTCTTTTCCTTTTGTAAATTAACTAAGTCATTTGATCACTTGTTGTAAATATTTTCAATAAAATTATGATTTCTCAACTTCATTTAAAATAATAATAATAATAATAATAATAATAATAATAATAATAATAAAGAAAAATAAAAAGCATCTTCATCACGTATCATCTATATTATACAGGATTATCTAATATTTTGTATTTCATTCCTTTTGCAGAATAGATCTTGTTGAACATGAGATGAGGCCCAAGAAAAAATCGACACTCGTCTTTTCATCGTTTTGATTTCTCTAAAAACAAGTGATAAATAAAAAAAAATCTCCCTTTTTGAAAATTCAAAAGAAAAATAAGGTATGAGTTCCTAGTCTTCTTTATAGTCTGAATAAAATTTAAAAAAATTGATTGAAATAAATATGAAGGATGTTTTTCTCATGATGATATTATCACCTGACCTAAAATTCAGAGATGTATAGAATTATAACTTGAAGTTTCATGATGATAAATTATAAATCCATCTCTGATAAAAAAAATAAAAAATAATAATAAATAAACTCAAAAGAAGTATGAACTTAATACACAAACCTATGTGGGATTGGGATGTTTTTAATTCAGATGCTCTGAATCCGTGATTTAGTTATTTTTGCCTCTCCCCAATTTATTTCCACTTCATATTGTATTTATCCTTTCACATCCTTTTAATCTTCATAGAAATAAAGAAACTTATCTTGACTTTGAAAGCCCAAAAGCATATTTTCAAAACAAGATTAGGATAAAATCTTTACGTTCCTTTGATTTAAATTGAAAAAGTATGTCTAGGCTAATCCTGATAATTTTAGCTCTAATATCAGATTTTAAACTGAAAAACTCACTCAAGGTTTATCCCTAAAATGATTAAAGTTCCCCAAAAAAATTCTCCTATAGGTGAAGGTGTACTGAAAATTGGAAGAAAGTTAGTTTCAGAGTATTCTTAAAATTGTTGATAGACCTTCTTTTTCAGTTTAAAGATTTTAAACAGATATCATCCCTTGTATGTTACATACAAATTGATTACCCCCACTTCAAAATGTTAAAATATGAGACATATGGTGAAAGGAAATTCATAATTCGATTGCCCCCATCTTGTCCAAAAGAGATGGAAAGGAAATTCATATTTTGATTTCCCTCATCTCAATGAAATGAAAATTCGTTAATAGAAGTGGTGAAAGGAAATTCAATGGGAGAACTAGATAACTTAACCGGGGTACTGAACAGTCTTGCTGGAAGTGAAGCAATATCTATGATACTTGTAAGGTTGTCATACATATCTATATATCATACTATGTTATATAGTTCTCTTTCCAAGTGATATTTAGATCCTAAACCAACTAGGGATTCCCTAAATAAATATATTACATTTTCTTAACCTTGAAGTGAACAAAGTCGTCCAGAGCCTGATATTTTAGTTAAAAAGTTTTTTGATTATCTTAAACAAATGTAAAATCAATTTTAAGTAAAGGAAATTTTTAGTAGCCTAACTTGAGATCAATCATTAAGTATATTTTAAATATTTTGGATTTGGATGAGGTCATTTTTTCTATGTATGATTAATTGTTAAATAAAATCAGAAAATGTTTTTCAAAAAAACAATAATGACTCCATTTAACCAATAAAGGCACTTGGTCTACTGCTCTTTTGTGCCTCACAGGGAGAGACAATCCCCATATGGAGTCTATGTTAGAACACTTAGAATTTTGAACCTTTATTCTTTTTTTTCTATTTCTTAGAAATAAAATTTCACTAAAAAGAAATAAACTTAGGAAATTTAATTTTAATTTAAAATAAATTCATTGGTCTTCATATATTAATAAAGTGCTTACAATAACGCTCATTGATGAGTTGTACTGTTTGATCAAACAATTCTTGTGATCTCTGAAATATAAAAGCCACCCGAATTTTAAAAGAAAATCTTTAAGGAACACTTCGGAGCTTCGCGCTTCGAGAGTTTCAAGGAATCTAAAACACAAAAACCCCGAATCCACGAAGTCCCGAAGATTTTTCCTCATGATAATTTCTAAAAGGACTTATAGATGAGTCATAGAACACGTGTCTTCTAATATTTTTGGGGCTGACACATGGCACTTATTTTTAACATTTGTGTCATATTATTCGCTTGATTGCAAGTGACACGTATCACTCCTACTTTTTTGACATATCATCAAGAATGACATCATCTCTTCCACATCACTCCGAGATATTTCCCTTCAGGATTTTAAACAAAGATTGAGTTCACAAACCGCCGAAGTAATGAATATTACAAAAAATCAAAAGTGTTCTAAAGAGTTAATAAAACATTTAATAACTTTAATTAATAATGATTAAGTATTAATTAATTACTTCACAATTTCGGGCTTCGGTAGATTTCTCTTGTGCTATATCCAAAACTCCCAAATGTCGAACCATCGAAATATGAACTGCACTTTTAAAACAAATGAACTCACGGAGATTTGAAGATCCAGAGTTTCGAAGTCCCGAAATACATATAACAGTTCAAATGCTTACTCTGAGAATTCGTCCTTCGGAGGATTTCTATCATACTTCATCCAAAATCCCCGAATACCAAACTTCTGAAGTAATTAAGGCTAATAAAATGTTTAAAACATGCTTAATTAAAACACAAAAGAGATTAATTAGAGATTAACTTCTCCGGGAATTCGGCCTTCGGGAAATTTGTGCCTTGTCACATTCAAAACCCTCGAATGTCGAACCGTTGAAGTATTAATGTCATTTATGATTGGCTAAGTTAATGATTTGAATAAAAATTTTGAATCGCCAAGTAATAAATTCCATTAGATGTTTAATAATTTCTTTGTTAGTAAATCGACACGAAGATTGCTAGACTTTATGAATAAAACATTTTGAATTTCAGGTCATTTTACCATTTGCAATTAGAATTTTTCTTGTAGTATAGAGATTACAAACTTCTCTTATTACAGGAAGGATAATTTCATTTCTCAGAGGATTATGGTGCCACGCAAATCTTGGAAGAAGCAAAACTAATGATTCTAATCCAAACATAGACATTCTATCAGACACTACTCCATGAATCATTGATACCATTAAGTCTTGGAAGCAAGTTTATGATATGTTAGAGCATGAAATTATTAATTGTCCATACGATTTTACCGAGGAAGACAATGAGTCCTTCTCTTCCAAGCTCAAATTGGTAGCACGGACAGAATTGCACAAGATTGTTGCACGACCCAAGATTTTACCCTACAATGATATGATAAGTTGGGCTCTGGAGCACGTCGACATTCAAACTAGAAGCATTATCAGCCATCAGAAGACCTACTTCAGCTCTTTCCAACCGGAGAACCGACAAGTAATGTATAAACATTCTTATACACCCAAATATACTTACAATGCAACATTTCTCCTGGATTTTGAAATAAACGAATGCATTCAATAGAAAAGGAGTGGTCATGATATTCATATAATCAAGTCCTGGTGGGGACATCTGGACAAATTCAATACCAACGCTCATGGTATGTGTTCCATGAGGTCCTTAGATGCTCATATCTTATATATAGCCATGATTTTTTTCTGTTTATTTGGGAAAAAAAACCCTGCACATTTCTCAATTGAGTGGGTGGCTATAATGAATGAAGTAGTCGAAGGCTATACTTTCAATTGGGATAAAATGCTATTTGATAACCTGTATAAGGAAATTGTTGAGTACCAATCATTGAAATCAAAAGGGAAACCTTCTCCTTTTTACATGTCTTCATATATCATGGAAGCAATTTGCTTCATGACCTCATTCCCCCTGATGAACTGGAATCAGACCCCGGCTAGTTCTAAGCCTATACATTTCTACCACTCCAAACTGTGGGAATAAAACACTAAAAATTTCTTTTACGAAATATGTCACAGTGTAGTGGTACCTATTCACATAGTTATCTATGGTCACCTGCCACCTAGGATTTCATAGAATATTATGGGAAACTTAGGCACATTTGCAGACTGGTATATTGAGGAGAATTTCTCCTACATTAGAGTGTTTGGTTTCTCTATTCCTCTTCATTCCCTTCCACAATTTTTACCTGACAAGATGGTGTGCAGAGAAGTGGCATACCAAACAGTAGCAGGAGGTATCACCAAGGAATTGAAAGCGGCTCAAAAAAGGTATGTCCAACTTTCCCCATTCAGGTTGGTATGTTTACATTATTAGAATTTAGTCATACCAAAGTCAAGGTTGCAGCCCTAGAAGATGTCAAATTAGTTGACATTGAATTCAAGAGACATGATCAACATAAATATGTAGAGAATCATTTGTCTCAATACAACATGAAAAGGTACATCCATGAAGAGTCTCCTTATGATGATATTTCCATGGGAGCTAGATCCTATGAAGAAGTTAAAAATAGATTCCAGACTCTGCCTCCTGACCAACATGCTGGTTTCCTCAGATTTCAAAATCATAGATGAAACAACTTTCCTAATATCTTACAAGGAGAGTCAAGGCCCATGCCATATTCACAGGACAATAAATCCACAAAATCTCAGCCAAGTTGCTCCACTAAAGACAAAACTAAAGAAGTTTTGAAGAGTTCAGATGGGTTATTTAAAGATATAAAAACATCATTGTTAGGTATGAATGATCAACAAATATTAACCCGGTTTGAAGCCTTCATGGATCAGGGACAAATTTTTCCTCCTTCAACACCAATTACTTCTACTGGCACCCCAAACACAACCGGTCCAGAAATCTCCACAACAATTATCTCTTCTATTCCCTCATTAAAACCTTTAGCGACCAGTTTTGGAACTCCTAGTTCAGATCTCGTTCATGTAAATGATCTTACTCCTATCTTGCCTGAAGAAATGCCTCCTTCAAGTTTCTTTTTCAACAAGAAACACAAAGTTATTGTAAAGAGAGAATCTTAGCAAAAATATGGAGTTGTCACTAAAAGGTAGAAAGTAGAGTATGATGGAAAAGACCAGGATGATCATGAATTTGCCAAGGAGGTTGCAGATTCATTAGGTGCTTTTTCCACTGCCAACCAATTTTCAGTGGATAGTCTGACCAAACAACTGCAACAAAAATCTCTCTTAGTGTAACAATTGCAGAATGAAATACACAGTACAAAACAAATTGTTAGGATCCGGATGAATCAAGACATAGAGAAAATTATGGTTAATTATCAACAACAAATGAAGCAGTTACATGAGAAACTCAATCTGATTCACCATAGTTCACAGACTAGCAAAGACACGATCACTCAATGGGACAATTTGATAGAACAACTGCAGGACAAATTATCTCTAGTGGAGAATGCAACAATAGACATCACTGATTTCAAAGAACAAGCATATGAAATCAATGAGAAGCTACAAGTTGTCCAACATGATCTATATCAAAAGGTGGATACTATTCATAAATTCTATCAGGTAACAAATATTTCTCTGAAAAGTATTTATGTCAAATAAAAAGATGCATGTGTGGCTATATCCAAGTTTTAGGAATTCATGATATGGAGGCAAAAAGATAATATCCCTAGTCTCGTCCATTTCTCACAATATGAACAAGTGAAGGGTGAAATGGCCTTGAAAGTTTGGGAGACAAATTTGGAACAAAGCAAGAAATTTGCCAGAGATGCAAAGGAGGCTTGTCTGGAGACATTATCTCCTGTAAATAAAAAACCGATTGAATTTGAAGAAAATGATATCTCAGAGGCACTGGGGCAGATTGAAATATAAACGAATAAGGAAAACTCTAGAAAAATAAGGAAAATATTCAATCTGTCATCCAACAGATGAATCATATTGATTTTCTCAAGAGTAATGAGTTGTTGGTGAAGCCAAATTTACAGTATCAAATTACAACCCATGAAGTGAAGAAAATCCAAGAAACTATGACACTAATGCAAAAGAAGATGTTTGCCTTTGAATTGAACGAGAAAATTGAACCTTCAATATTTGTGGTAGCCTTGATGGACATGTGTACCCAATTCAATGAACAGACGAAAGTGAGTGCATATGTGAGAAAATGAAGGAACATATCAAGCGCCAACACATCAAATCAAAACTCAACAATATCTGCATTATGTTTTTCATTCAGATTGTATTTTATATTTAGAGAAGATATTGTGGAAAGTCCAACTACTTTTAGTTGAGACAATTTTGTATAAATATATAGATTTTAGATCTATTCATGGCTGCTTCTAGCCTAATGTAAAAGAGAGAACTTTTTTAATATTAATACAAGTGTAGACAAATATTCTTATAACTTTCATTCCATTTGAGTTATGTGTTTTCTATGTGTTTGAATCTCTTATGAGTTTCCTTCTATAGTTCTTGAAGAGTGAATGATTGCAATTTAGTAATAGGTCTATTGTGATCATAATATATCAGAAGTTCATTCAGTAACAAATTTTCCTCTGTTATTACTATGAGTAAAAAGAATACCTGTGACCTGTGTGAATTACTGCATTCTTAATCTCCTTTCAAGGGTACATCTTCTATTTTTCTTCTACTACAAATAAGGTGAGACTTATCTGTAATTGATACCTTTATTTGTTTTAACAGATTTGTAAAACATTTCTACATCATTTGAAATTAAAATTACAACTCAGATAACAAGATACAACCTCTGTATTGTCTTATCATAAATCCCACTTAAAGATTATTTATCAAAAAACTGAAGGTAGAAAAAATGACTTATAAAAAAATTTCATTTAAAACTTTGATGCCTGAAATTATTCTTTGAGCCTTAGAATCAATATCAGGAACAATAGGTGTGATAGTATTATTGAGATGATTTCAGATTGGTACCTTGTACAATATATTAGGGAATTTCGACTCGACTAGATGCAACAAAATCATTTCTCCTGAAATCAAATCGACTGCGCCTCTACTCGACTCGATGTCGACTCAACTCGACTCCGACTCTACTCAACTCGATGTCGACTCAACTTGACTGTGAATCTACTCGACTCAATGTCGACTCAACTCAATGTCCACTCAACTCGATGCAACTTGAGCCAAGTAGGTTCAAACCGACTCGACAAGACATGATGAACTCAACCTGACCAGGTTATGGCACGATAGGATGGGACACATTGGAGAAAACAGACTTMAAGCTTTGAAAATAAAAGGTATGGTCGAAGGTTTTCCTGAATGTGGTTTAGAAGTCAAGTTTTGTGAACACTTCATATATGGGAAACAAATTCGAGTGAGGTTTCTATTTGGAGAGACAAGGGGAAATGGGATTCTAGAACTGGTGCATAGTGATGTGTTTGGCCCAGTTCTAGTTCCTTCACTTGGTGGATCCCTATACTATGTCTCCTTCATATATGATTTTTCCAGGAAGGAATGGATATATTTCCTGAGGAAGAAGTAAGAAGTTTTCGAGAGATTTAAGGAGTTTAAAGATCTTGTGGAAAACAAAATAGAGAAGAGAATTAAAGTGTCGAGGAATAAAAATGGTGGTGAATTCTATGGAAAGGAATTTGATCAGTTATGTAAGCAGTGTGGCATAGCATGCAAAACAACCACACCATATAACCCACAACAAAATGGAGTTTCCGAGAGAGTGAACAAAATGTTGATGGATAAGGCAAGGAGCATGCTCAGTGGTGTTGGGCTCGCATAAGAATTCTGGGCGGAGGCAGTCAATACTGTAAGATATTTCGTGAATATGTCTCCTTCGTTGTTTCTAGTCGACATGACTCAAAATGAGGTATGGTCTAGTAAAAATTCATCAGTGGCACATCTCAAAATATTTGGCTGTGATGCATTTGTGCATGTTCCCAAGGAAAAGAGGAGCAAGTTGGACAAGAAGGCAGTCAAATGTATTTTCATCAGATACAAAGAATGGATGAAAGGATATAAGCTATGGGATATTGTATCAAGGAGAATAGTGTACGGTTGGGATGTGGTCTTCATAGAAGTTAGAGGTAAATCCAGGCCCGAGGAAGTTGTTCAGACCGAGAATAATATTGATACATTATGGTTTGAATTAAGGAACAAAGAAGATGATTCAGATGAGTCGACATAATCTAAGGAAGAGGTGGAATGACTGAATCTGGTGGTAAGGAGGATAGAAAGAATAAGAAAACCAGTTGAAATGTACAGTCTGCTCGAATTTCATTCTGCATTTTTGTTAACTACCATCGACGATGAGCCCAAGTCAGTAAACGAGGAAGTCGACTCAACAGAGGGTAAACTATGGAAGGATTCCATTTTCAAGGAGATGGAATCCTTGTACAAGAATGAGACATATGATTTAGTCAAGTTACCTATTGGAAGGAAGCCCTTCGGTAGAAAGTGGGTTTTCAAGAAGAAGATGAATTCCACACGACAAGTCGAGAAGTTCAAATCTCGATTGGTAGTGAAAGGATATTCCCAAATCGAGGGAGTCGACTTTGGTGAGATTTTTTCCCCTGTTGAAAAACTAACTTCCATTAGAGTACTAATATCTCTAGTTGCAACATTTTATCTGGAGATAGAACAAATCGATGTGAAGAAAATGTGCCTACATGGAGACCTGGAAGAAGAAATCTACATGAAATAACCTGAAGGATTTGTATTAAAGGGTAAGCAAGAGTTGGTGTGCAAACTCAAAATATCCCTTTATGGTCTAAAGTAATCACCAAGGATGTGGTACAAGAAGTTTGACACTTAGTTTTGGATTTGTGAGAAGAAAATTTGATCACTGCATATATTCCAAGGAAGAAGGTGGGCATTTCATATATGTATATTTGTATGTCGATGACATGTTGTTGATTGGAAACAACATGGATGCAATAAAGGAGGTGAAGAAGAAACTATCCTCCAAGTTCGACATGAAAGATCTCGGTGCAACTAACTTCATTATGGGAATGTAAATTAAGAGAGATTGAGGTGCTAGAAATCTCTGGTTGAATTAGACAAAGTATATTGAAACAATAATGAAACTATTCAACATGCAGGACTACAAACTGATGGAGGTGCCAATTCCAGTGGGAGCAAGGGTTACTGCTAAACAATGTCCAAAGACACATGAAGAGATAGCGGACATGGAATGTGTTCCCTATGCAAGTGTGTTTGTTAGTGTGATGTATACGATGCTCTTCACTCGAGCAAACATTGCCCATGTAGTCAAAGTGTTGAGAAGGTACATGTTGACACTTGGAAAGGAGCACTGGACAAATTTCAAGAGAGTATTCAAGTATTTGTGTGGCACAAAGGACTATGTTATATGCTACCAAGGAAAACCTGGAGCAGACAGTGGAAAATTAGATGTAAATGGCTTTGTCGATGTCGACTGGGTTGGCGATATGGATCAACGGAGGTCAACCATCATATATGTATTCAAGATGTTCGATGGAGTAATAAGTTGTGTTAAGCCCTAATATTGACTCATTACCCCTTAATTGGGGCATATTACATTAGTAATGTTATTTTATTTATGTCGCCTTTATTCCATTAGTTGTAAGTATACCTCCTAGTCTCCTATATATACCAAGGAGACATTTTCATTTGGAATCATCTTGTACTTGAAAATTTATGTGGGGTAAAAGGAGGTTCCACCCTCGAAGAGGATTATTATCTGAAATTATCTCTTTTTCAAGGCGTTGAGTACTTATTCTAAGGTTTTTCTATGCTATATTTATATTTGGTTCTTAACATATGGTATCATATCTCAAGGTCTTGGGGTTTCGATGCTACATCTAAGACACCTTGGCATTTTAGATATAACTTTTTTGCTACAATGTTTCAGAAGGAATATCTTGGAGGATATTTAGTAGACGGATCAAGGTACGTTGGGTTAAAATTTCAGCTCCTGAGGCCTTATACTTTTGGAGATACAGCCTATGAAGATAGGGTTCTCGAATCATCCTGAACTGAGTCATTGCAGAATTTTCGCTATAAATTTTTTTATGTAACGTTTCAGACCCTAAAATCTGGAGGATATTCACATAAAGAAACAATGTATATGTGGTAAAACGTTCAGCTTCTAGGTCATCTTTTGTTTGTATATACACCCTGTGGAAGATAGGGTATCTGACTAGTCCTATTGACTAGTCTCAAGAAGGTGTTCCAGGTAAAACAATCATAACTTCTTGCTAGAGTATCCAAATTGAGTGAGATTGGTTTCATTGGATATTGGATAGTCTGTAGTATGTCTGGTACGAGTTTCAAAATTTTATATCAATTATTTTGTGTGGGGCACACTACACAAGTGAGATCTCCTGGAAATTCCAAAAATCAGCAAGTTGTGGGGAAGTTACCGTAAATTCCACTTGTCACATCCAATTTTGATCAGACCTGTGGCATTGCAGAGAAGCAATATCAGAGAGCTACATAAAATAAAGTTTCATACCCATAAGGGCCGAAACTTGGTAGATACAACAAAAGAAATATTTTCTAGCAGAACCACCTCAAAATCAAGGTTCAAAAGTGATACTTGGCCAACATGCCACCCAAAAAGGGAACTTCTACACCAAATAAGCCTCCATACAATCCTACTTGGACTGTTGATGAAGGTGAAGAAATGCATAGGTACATAAATTATTTACAAAATAATATAGTAACAAAAGATGAACTACAAGAGATGGAAGCTAAGTTGGAGGCAAAGATGGATGGTTTAAAAGAGGAGATCATGGAAGTTTTGAAAAATTTTGTAACAGAGAAGACACTTGAAAGTGAAAATGCATACCATGAAATTCATGATGAGGACACAAGGAAGGTGAATCAAGAATGAAGAAACTCCAAATTTGGGTTGAAGACCAACCACGTTCCTAAGATCGATATGAGGAAGTTTGATGGCAAGGACCCAATCACATGGATACTTTAGATGGAGCATTTCTTTGATCTACATAATGTGCCACAAACAAAAAGGGTACAAATTGCTTCTTAATATTTAGAACCCAATCAATTTGTATGGTATCTATGGATTTGTTCTTTCAAATCACTCGTCACTTGGACAATTGTCACGGAAGAAATGATAGCACACTATGAGGATACAAGGAGAAATACCTTCTTTAGCCAATTGATAAATCTCAAGCAAAAGGGTTTAGTTACCGAGCACATTGAGAACTTCCAAAGATTGAATACAAAG
>SNQJ01S0000770.1:379796-399671 GCA_010110895.2 Picea sitchensis | reverse complement strand
ATAGCCTCACATGAAGCTTGACTCGCTGCCATGTATTCTACTTCCTATGAACTGAGTGCCATGGATCTTTTTTTCCTATTGTACAAAGAAACAATTGTAGATCCGATACTAAACATCCACCCTAATGTGCTCTTTCTGTCCGTTGGGTTGCCCGCCCAATCTTCATCTGTGAAGCCATGAAACTTCACCTCATCCATCTATCTGTAGCATAATCCATACTTAGATGTGCCCTTCAAATATCTCAGGACATGCTTACCTGCCTTCCAAAAGAGTTTGGTAGGATTAACCATTGCTTGACTTAGTTGGTTAACTACATAGAAAATGTCTGGTCTCATGTTCACTAAATAAATTACTGAACCCACTAACTGTCGATAGATAGTAGCATACACTACCTCTCCATAAGTAGCATCCTCTTTCCTCCAGTTTCCTGGAAGAGGAGTATCCATGGGTTTGCAACCCTCCATGTGAAACTTACCCAATATCTCCCTTGCATACTTTCCTTGAGACACAAAAATTTCACCATCTCGCTGCCATATTTGCAATCCAAGGAAATAATTAAGAAGGTGCAAATCCTTCATCTCGAACTCCTTTGCAAGGTCATCCTTGCATGAGTGTATCAGCTGCTAATCACCAGTCAATATTAAATCATCAACATAAATAAAAACGATTAAGAGCTTACCCTCCACCAAAATTTGGTATAGGTTTGCATCCGCTTCACTTTTGGTGAAGCCCAATCTGGTGAAATAGTTGTCTATCCAAGTGTACCAAGAACAGGGTGCTTGCTTCAGCCCATACAGTTCTCTCTTGAGTCTACACACATGCAAATATCTATCAAAGGTCTCAAAACCTTCTGTATGTTCAATGTACAGTTCTTCCTCAATGATCCCATTGAGGAACACAGTTTTTACATCCATTTGATGAATGCGCCAGCCCATCTGCACTAAGAGTGCAAGGATGGATCTTATGGAAGAGTACCTTGTGATAGGTGCAAAAGTCTCATCATAATCTATCCCCTCGATCTATGAAAAGCCTCGAGACACAAACCTGGCCTTGTATTTCTCAACACTCCCATCAGCAGCTTGCTTTACCTTGTAGATCCATCTCGATCCTACCATTGATTTATCAATCAGTCTTGGGACAATTTCCTGTGCACTGTTTTTGACAATGGAGTCATACTCCTCTACCGTAGCATCAACCCAAGTGGGATCCTGCACTGCTTCCTGAAAGGAATATGGTTTAGTCACAATACATTTTCTCATGAGAGCCATGTATCAAGAAAATCGATCAGGAGACTGTTTCTATCTGCATTGTGAAGTAGGGGCTCCTACATTTTGTGCAGCATCTATTCTCAATCTGTCAGCTTCCATGGTGCACCTTCTACCATTTCTGATGGATGGATATTCTTGAGTGGTTTCCTCCACTCCATGAACCTCCTCATGTGGATGATCCACATCTTGAGACTCATCTTTGGGAACCAACAGTTCCTCTTCTGCATGCAAGTCTATCTCCCTCTCAAGTGACAACCACATGGCTTTCCCCTCATCGAATTTTATATCTCGTCACATAACAGTCATCTTACTATTTGGAAAATACACACGATAATTATGGGGTGTTTCTGTGTACCCCACAAATATCCCAACTTCAGCAGTTGGTTCCAGCTTCTTCCTGGAATCCTTCGTCACATGCACATAAATAGATGAGCCAAAAATTTTAAAATGAGAAACATCAGGTTTCTTACCAGTGAAATCTTCTTCAGGTGTACTCATGCCAAGTATTCTATGAGGACAACGTTTCTACACATAAATTGGAGTATTACATGCTTCTGCCCACAAATGCATTGGTAGGCCCTGATCATGCAACATCGCTTGTACTGAACCCATGATCGTTCTATTATTTCTCTCCATGACCCCATTTTTCTATGGGTTATGAGGTGCTATGAGTTCTCTTTGAATTCCTTCTCTGGTACCGAAGTCTTTGAATTCATTAGAGATGTATTCTCCACCATTATCGCTCCTTAGATCCTTCACATGCTTCCCCGACTCTTTCTCCACCAATGCTTTAAACTCACAGAACTTTGAGAATGTTTGATCCTTCTTCTTCATGAAGAATATCCATAATTTATGAGAAAATTCATCAACAAAAATAACATAATACCTATGTTTTGTTGTTGAAGCAACTGAGAATGGTCCACACACGTCTCTGTGAATTCTCTCTGGGATTACCGAAGCATTGTTCTCCTTTTCATGAAAGGTGGACTTTAGATACTTCCCCAGGGTGCAACCCTTGCACTGAACTAACTGAGCAAGTGTTTCCATTGGAAGTCCAGTAGATATTTGTTGCATGATCTTCAATACTCCATGATCAAGATGGCCTAATCGCCTATGCCATAATTCGCCCTCATCTCGTCTCAGCACTTTTTTTTCCTTGCCTATCATGGCACCGCATCCATCTACCTCCAGCATGTAGATATTCTTAACTCGAATCCCTATCTTCTTGACTTGACACGTTGCTTTATGTCACAGGTAGGATTTTCCATTGCTAAAAACAACATCATAGCCTTTGTCCTCCAACATTGCGACTGAGACCAGGTTTTTCTTCAGACTTGGAACATGCATAACATTTTTAAATTGAAATGGTTTACCTAAATCCCTATGAAAGGTAATGGTACCAATACCAGTCACACTGTATCGTCCATCGTCGCCCATCTCTATACGCATTCTGATATCTTTCTCCTCCAAGTCAATGAAAGACTCTTTATCTCCTGTCATGTGGAAGGAAGCACCACTATCCAAATACCACACCGATCCCGATGCACTTGAAGCCATGCATGTGATCAAAGCGAAGTCAAGTTCAAACTGCGAGAGAAGAGCCTCACCAGTTGCAGCTCCAACAACCGTCTTTTTCTTCCTCTTTTGCAGACAGTTAGTAGTGAGATGCCCATGTTCGTGACAGTGAAAACACTTAACTTTGGACAAATCCAACTTCTTGACTTTAGACTCAGATTTTGAATGGAATTTGTTCCCTTTCCCTTTCCTTGCCTTGGAATTCAAAGCAAAATCCTCTTCATCATCACACTTTAATGAAGATCCATCTCTGGTGTTCCGCCTAAACTCCTCTTGCACTAGATCTGACCATAGTCGTTCCCAATCTGGAAATTTTTCCCTTCCATTGAAAGAGTCTTGATAACTGTGCCAACTCTTGGGAAGTCCTAGGGGAGATAAGATCACCAAATCATCAGCAATGACTATTATTCCCACACTTCCAAGCTCATCCCGACATTGGACAAACTTCATGAGATATTTTGGAATGGTGTCACCCTTCTCCATATTGATCTTCCTGAGTTTATCTTTGAGTGCCAATTTCCTATGGTCGCTATTGTTTTGGAACAGGTCCGTCAAAACCTTCCACATTGCATGTGGTTTGGTTTTCCCATGGAGACTTGAGACAATGTGGTCTCGTACTCCCTCCAACATAATCCTCCTCGCCTTTGCCACTTTCTTTTTCCATGCATCAAGATTTGTAGTGTCTCTCGCATCTGGCTTAGGAACATCTTTGTCAATGTATTCCTTCAAGACATTTTCTTCGAGTATTGCTTCCATCCAGTCCTTCCAAGCAATGTAGTTCAAGCTTCCCTCGAGTGAATACTCCAACCTCAAGCCATTGAAATTCATTTCGATCTTGAATCAATTGTCGCACCAAGAAAATCCTACAAATTCGAATGTTATCCAACCATAAAAACTCAACTGCTACAATTCCTCTTATCCTGGGAGGTTTGTGCCCCACCTGAGAGCATCCTAAGGGAAGTTCGAACCCTACCAGTGTCTATCCTATGAACTCTTGGAGGAAGTTCACACTGTAATGCACTGTGGGGTGAGGGAATTTAGCACCTCTCCTTCAAGCAACCTGCGATAATCTTGATGAAGTTCATACCTCTCCTTTAAGTAGGGTGTGAGAATTTATGCTCTTATAGATGAGCATAGTTTTCAGTACTAAGGTTCACACCCTGCTAGAGACGGGACCTATGAAAATGCTATTATGTTCGCACCTCACTTTCGTGGCTCCGTGGCTCTGATACCATGTAGAAATTTCAATACAAATTAAGTATTTCCTGTGATTCTTCTGATCTAACAGTTATATGCCACTGTTAAATACATAATCGTCTCTACTATTATTCTTGCCGAAAATTAAACCACGATCACAAAGTGAAATATCAAGAACACATAACACAAAAGTTTTTCTGGGAAAGCGTAAAGCTAAAAACCCCACTATCATATATTATGTATATCATGAATAATGAAACAATATCATACAAAAATCTAATCCAAGAGCTCTCAGTACAATACAATCATCTCACACTGTCATACACAAATCAACAAATACATGTGCCAATTCTATATGTCTAGACAACCTACCTCCTCTGCACAATCTCTGCAATTATAATTCTCACAATGAATTCAAATTTCCTAGTTTGCACATGCTCATGATCATATCCACTGCATGTGTGATCAAATCACAACTGATAGCCAAACTGTCCCTTTAACCTGTTATCTCAGCTGGGTCTCCACTAGATCTGACATGCATGTAGTTAACTGTGGTGAATCTTCAGTTTCTTTAGTTACAACAATTACAACTGGGCTTAACTCACTTAACTACACTTATAATTCTGTTACAATTCCAAATCACTCAGTTATAAATGAGATAATAGATTAATATTTATTGTCCAATTTATTTAAGGGAAAAGTAAATTAGACACATGTTTCTTGTTGACTTTTCAACACTATGTTTGCGTGCAAGACTATTTAATTTTTCTTTGAAATAAAATTCACTTATCATATATATAGTCACGGGATCAAGACTATACCCCTCAGCTGAATATATGTGTCTTAGTAAAATGCACTTGGCATCATTGTATAGTCCAGGTCATTAAATGGGTTCCTTTATGAATTATTCATGGTTAGTGATATTCAAGTCCATTTACCTAAAAGAGTTCAGGTAATGAGATCTCATGCTAGTCCTCATTAATTCTGACTTAACTAAAAGATGTCCCAACGAAGTCTTCACTTGAACGATATATTAACTACAAGGAAACAGTTGGAGTGAACGTGTCCCAATCTAGTCGTGTCATGAAGGGGCTAAAATAACTATGTGTTTTCTTGTCAAACGAAGAATGGCTTACTTGTCAGAAAGGAGTTAAAGTTTTGCACTAGCCATTAATGGAGGTCATGTGTGTGTGAGTTTCGATGGCTTTCACCTAACTCTTCATACAACCTGATCGCGCCATCTTGGCCCCATCACATGGCCAGACCAACCTTTGTACTTTCAACATTAAATCGGCATAGTAAGAGCTTCTCTTAGGGTTAAGCGAGTTACCTTTCGTCATTGTGAGGCCCTCTGAATGGCTCTGCGTATTATTTTCCTCAGCAGGGGAGACTCTTGACTTGGATGTCGTTACCCGGTGGAATGGACAATGTTATCTATCTTCCTTGGTAAGTTGTAATATGATACTATCGTTTAAATAATAGAGTATATCTTAGGAAAATCGTTACAATGAAAAGAAATATTTAATCTCCCTGAAGGTCTCGACATTCCACCTCTTGACTTAGAGAAATTGCATCTGTACAGTTTTTCGTGTATATATTTCAATTCCCAGGGTTTTTTTATTCCCTATTATCATTGTTCTTTACAGTCCCTATGTTGATGGATGTCGAGGCCTGATGTTGAATTTTCGTGATACTATGCCTGGTTTTTGGTCTCGAGTGGAATGCACTTACTTTGTATAGCATAATACATTGCATTTTTTGTCTTTCTACTTGTAAAGGATGAATCCACCCTTCTGTAATGTTCATTAAACCCTTAGCTGGTATTCACGCATATAAGGTCTCCTTAATGGTTATTTCATTCTTGTCCAGTACAGTTAAAGGAATGTGACTTATGTGTTTTGAAAATTTCACTAAACAAAATAACCTATGGAATATAATGTTTTAGTTTGCAAAACTTCTTGGATTAATTATATTTCTTACTATCATTATCGTGGTCTGTGTGTAATTTACTCCATTTGAAATTCGACAGAATATTAACTATGTATTTATCGTTGACTTATAAATACCCTGTGCAAATAGATAGTCGGTTCAGGAAGGGTTTAATATCAATATTTACGTATAGCATTTGTTCTGTGTGTAACGTTTATACTACGGCTTCGGCCTACTCAAACAATATTTCTTATGCAATTTGTATGTTAAATGTCAGCACTGTTGATTATTTCCTTTCATAAGCAATTAATTATATGATTTTCTACCAACACTAATGATGGGACCCTGTTGATGTGACAGTACCCATCAAGAAGTCCTTGGACCACCCTCCCCTCGGCCTCAGATGTCTATCAAACCAGAATGTGATGAGGAAAGGACATCGGGTCTCCACGTCATAAGTTGAGTGCTACTCTGGAAAAAAAAAACTATTGCTATCGTTATCATTCTATTGAAAGTTTTGTTCACTTTACTTTCATATATTTTTCTCATATTCTAAAATGGTAAATCTTTGCAGAGGTTTCGACCAAGAAAAATTTCTAGATGTCGATTCCTATCCTTCGTGCAAAAGGTATTCGGGTTTCGTACCCAGTAACTCTCAGACTTAGCTTTCACGGTTCTAGGAATGGAGGCCATGGTTCCAGTCCAGTTTTATCATTAATAAGTAAATTTTTGTCATGATTCCTGTATTGGTTGGTCGAAGAGTAATCCTATTTTTATGTTGATATGTCCCTATTGCAAGAGAACACAGTAATTGCATAAGGTTGGACATACTTGTTTTTTTGGACTATTTGGAATTGTATAACCACTTTAAAGTTTAATTCACAAGATTATTTCTCTTGTATACTTGTATTTGAAAATACTAGGGTTAGAGAATTTAAATCCAATCTTAATGGTATTATGGTTCTTTATATTGCCTATACTATTTATAAAGAAGGCATATCAGCCTGTATACTTCCAGAAATACGTTTTCCCAAAATTATGTTTTGTTACCATTGTAATTATTGTATTAAGGAAACTTCATTGTAGTCAATAGAAACTATTGTTTTATTTATTCAATATTATCTGGATGATTTATTCCTTGTTAATACAGTTATCATATTTCAAATTTATCAAACTGTGAATATTCATGAAAAAGGGTTTTCGTACTTCTATTTACTGAGTTCATCAGGTGTTCGCCTTTCTAATATTTTATTTCCAGAATCTTGTTTGTATTAAAAGGTTTGATTTGTTTCCTTGAGTTTATGTTTATCTTTCCAGAACTCTTATTACTAGTTATATTGTCCTCTTCCATTATATTTTGCCAAACATTGGTAATATAGCAGTGTTATTACTCTGTATAACTTAATACAGTAATATGCGCATATTAAAAAGTTTATGTTCGGGTATGTCCTTCATCATCTCCTATGTCAAGGAAGTAGTAAAAGACTCCTTCAAATTTATTTTTATACTTATGAAATTAATGGATCTCTAAGATTCGAAAAGGGAATCAGTATGATTTTGTTTATACTAGAAGTATGCTGGTGTAGTCACAAATTTCCAATTCTACTCGTAATTAATATATGTATATAACTATATATAGGTAGTCATATTCAAAGGATAAAATTAAAATTGGTAGGGGTTTATCCTAGGCCTGTTCCATCCATTTGTATTTTAACTCATAGAAAGAATTCACACAATGTTATACTAGATATATTCTCTTTCAATCAATTTAAATAAAAAAACGATTCTTGAATTAGAATGGACTTCAGCATCAAATAATTCACCCAACAATATATATATATATATATATATATTCTAACAACCATTAAAGCAACAAATATATCTATAACGAGAAAAGAGTAGATGAACATATGTGAACTAGTTCGCTGAAAAACAAATGGAACATCCATGCTCCTTCCAACCTTAGAATGGAACAACCAAAGTCACTTGCTCCATTCACCCCCTAGCCTGACCATGAATCCATGAGGGAAAAAGCAGAACTCTCCTTAGCAATAGTCCTTCTACTTCAACAACTTCCCCTTGCCTCACACTTCTCCTTAGCAAAACCAGTGTTCATAACAACAAGAGATAAATTTCCTTTTCCCAGCATACTAGGCAACGTCCTGCCTCCTCTCATATGCTATATATGCAAAGTCATTTTTGCCTAGGTGTTTTTCACCCTTGGGAATTTTCGCAGCTTTCCATATCCTTGATTTTCAGGGGCTGCCAATGGCCAAATTCTGAATTTTCAACTTGTAAAAATCCACCCTGAGGTAGTTCCAACATGTTCTTCACTTGTGGAGTCATGGTCAACTGATTTTAACATGGTTGTTCCATTTGTCCATCAACAATAATTATAAAATATTTTTTTTTCGTACAAGTGTCATAGTCAAATAGTTAGTTGGGTCAAATCATATCTCTTCCCAATAGTCAAAATCATTAATTACAATTAACTAAAATCAAAATTCAGAATTGCTATTAATGGAAAAAAAAATTCCAATTTCGAATTTACGAAAAACAGAATAATTTTCCTAAGAAATTTCAAATTCAAAAATAATTTATTTTTGGAGATGCTACAACTCGTATTATGGGGGTCGCCTAAATGGTATACCCACAATGATGAGTGGAATCCTCTCAATTTGATTTTGAGCTAGATACCTTGCCTTTGTGTGTGGATCACACTGTCGATTGTTTCCCCATGCATCATTGTTGTTCTTGTTAGCCTTAGTTGCCTATATTCTTAGGGTCTTACATGAGGTGATTGTGGAGGGGCATGTCTTCACAATACCTAGAATCGATGTTGGCCAAACTCACTCAGGATCCTTGGAGGGTGTACCCACGATTATGTGTGGGAGCTTGCACCAAGGTGTACGTCCGTTAAGCAGGTCGTCAACGTAAATTTTCCACCCACTCTATCCTAGACCCTTCTTGTCTTGACTTCACGACGTTGGATTTCATCACCAACTAGTGAATTCAAAATAAGAAGGTTTTGTTTTCTTGGTTTGATTCCTAGATTTTATTATCGAGTGTTGTCTGTTTCTATAGTTGGCCATAGATTTTTTCCGTAAAATATTTGGTTCAACCAACATTGACCCTCCACGCCGTTCATGTAGGATCCAAGGACTACCCCTGGAAGATCCAAAAGGTTCTCAACCCTTTCCTACTAATTCATTGGAGGGATCTCCTCAACAGAGTGAGGTCCAGGACAATATACCTTCGCAAGAAGAAAGAACTGACTCTTTAGACAATTTCTAAATTGTTTCTAATTCTCTAGATGCTTTCTAAATACCTCCTGGATACGAGAGACATGTTCTCCAACTAAATTACTCTGGATAACTTGTTGTTGAAACTTCTGGAATACCAACGGGACCTCTTATTGACCTGGAAAATGAGGATCCTTTTTGGACCACTGACATATTTTGAACTCTGACTACAGTGCGGGACCTTTAGGGCTCGGGGGCAACTGTTGATATACCTGTCATCTCTGAACTGCTTGAAACATATGCTACATAGATGATATCTCTAGATCACTTTTCTAGTATAACTTGGTATCTCTTCATTGGTTTAGAAACGCATTCTGTTGGTCCTAGCTTGAACATTCCTCTTCATATGGCCCATTCCACGATGGTCCCACATGATATGACTATTCCCACTGGGAATACAGTGGTTACCCAAGCTCCCATTGGTATGCCACTTTCGTCTAGACCTATCATGTATCTTCCTCATGGGTATAATGCTTTAAATACTTCTATCCCTATTCCTACCCAAGTTCCATCTGGAGCTTCTGGAGTGTTTACTCCTCTTGGGTACATTGTTTCTTTTGGTTTCATTCTGACACCTTCCCAGGTCCCATCAGGAGGGTCTTATCCACATTTTATGAGAGGATTTGGCCCAAGTGACTCCAATCGAATTGGAGTCTCTACTCTGTCATTCACTTCTGGTTATCAGATTCTTGTTGGAAGGAAATATAACACTGGGGGGGAAACTCAATTTGGAGGTCACACCCAAATTGGAACACCACCCTCGCTTGGAGGACAACCCCCGCTTGGAGGTTATACCTCACCCTATGGACAAAATATAGCAGGATCACTAGCCCATTATTGGAACCTTCTCATCTAGGGAAATACACAATCATATGGGGGAAACAACCTGCAGTTAGCTCTTTCATACCCCCTAGTTCGGGCCAATCATATCTCGATTCTTCCAATCCCATTTGGGGTTTGAAAATTCATTCTAGTGTCCCTTTCCAAGGGAACATCCCTAATCAGTACAACCCTATGGGCTACATACCTCCACACTCACCTCTGAATCTGTTAGGACCTTCGCCTCACATGCATACTACTTACGGTCCTACTGGTATACAAGGGGGACTCCCTCCCCAAAGTCACCAATACCCTCACGTGAATAGACAATTACCCTTTTTGGCCACTTTGGATCTACCCGACTTGTCTAGAATATTGAATGAACCCATACTGCATTCTCCCCATTGGCCCATTATACCTGCCAAGCTATTGTCCGACATTCCAAAATTTGATGGTAAACCAGGAGAAGATCCAAACAACCATGTCATGACTTTTCACCTTTGGTGTTCGTCGAAGTCTTTAATGGACGACTCCATTTAGTTACGACTCTTCCAACGAACTCTTACAAGTTCGGCTATAAAGTGGTATATAAAATTACCACGAGCCTTCTTCATCAACTTTAATACCCTTTCCATGGCTTTCCTGACACATTACCAACTGCCCATCCATTATGAAATAGGGACTAATATTTTGAGTTCCTTCAAGAAGAATTCGGCCACTCATATCTCTGATCACATCCATGAGTGGAGAAGAAGACGACGTTTGATCAAACTCGACCTTCCCGATCAGTTATTGGCAGAATTGTTCACGAAATCATTCATGAATAAAATATCTCGTAACATTTCCATGGGTGGAGTTGTCACAGAAGAATAGATGATCAGTCACTCTCAGTACCTCGATCTCATTTATTCACAAACAAGTATTCTTTATGACTTTCTCCCTGATGCTCCTCGTCCTTATACCACCGCTACCTCAACTACCCCTGCTTCTTCTCATGCCACTGATGGTGTGACTGGCACTTTCCATGCTCAACCTCAATCTACGCAAGCCTCTTCCACCAATCCCAAATATATTTCTTTTAATGGTCAAAATGATCCGACTCTTACTCCTTCCACTGGGAAAAATTGAGAGGTTAACTCCATTCAATCTACCCTTGTCAGAAAAAATAAATATAAAAAAGGAAAGGGTAAGAATAAGGAGGATAAAAATAATCCACCATCTGAGAAAGCCAAAATGCAACCTTCTAATGATAAGGATAAGTGCAAACCGTGATACCCTTGCCTTATCTGTGGTGATGATCACTACATGAAATATTGTCCAAGACGTGTCAAGGTCACTAAGTTCCTTCAAGGGGCCGCAAATCCTCCCAAACCTGTCGGTTTGTCCCAACCTTTCCCTTCTCAACAACAAGCCCAATTGGTCATTCATGACCAACCCTCTGCTTCCACCACTTCCTATGTCCTTATGTTTACTGGTGATTCAAAAAATAATGACACTACACTTACTACTCAGGCCAAAGATTACTCTTCCTCAAAGGAGAAAGTTGACGATATACCACCTTTGTTGGTTCAACCACCTCCGTCGAATTCACCTCCCAATAGTCCTCTTCATCTCGAACGACCGATCTCTGATACACTTCTTTACCCCCCTCCAAAGGGAATTGTTCGAAAGTCTACCTTTAATCCTCATGCGCATGCTGCTCAGAACTACAGTATTGTAAAAGATCTTGCGTAAGAACCTTCTGCGATGTCAGCTCTCAAAGTCCTTCAAAGTTGTCCTGCTAAATGAAAGGCACTGTTAAAGGCTTTTGGTGGAATTGATCCTACGGATACAAATTTGATAACTTTTGAACTGGAATATCACATTCCAAGGCTACCCCCTCAGCTAGCATTTAAGATACAAGTTGTTGTCGCAAACAAGAACATCTGTAGAACCGTTATTGACGAGGATTCCTCGACATGCATAATGTCTATTGCATGTTGGAAATCCATTGGCTCTCTTCCCCTCACTGAATCACACAACAGACTCAAGGCCTTTAATGGCTCTGGTTTTAAACCCTACAGTGTAATTCCCTCATTGTCTATACGTTGGAAGGAAAATTGGTCGATGTCAACATTGAGGCCTTTGATGCACCTCTCGATTATAAGCTCTTACTTGGCCATAGATAGATTGATTCTATGCACGCAGTTATGTCTACCATTTTCTGTGTCGTACATTTTTAGTACTAGGGAAAAGTCATTATGGTAGACCAACTGGCCTTTTTCAATGTTGTTTCTTGTACTAGCAACGTACCATTTATTTTGAAGACACCTCCTTGGTATGAGAATGTTAGTGTGGGTCTACTAAAAGTTTCAACTTTGATGCTTACATTCCCAAATCCACCACCCGATATTCCACCTCCTTTGGTCAACTCGATCAACATGATTTCCACCTCTATTCACGATTACAGATAAACAACACATCTGACGGTGAGCACCATGCCCTTAGAACAGGTAACATGCAACTATGACTCCACACACTGGCATAAGAGAAACTGGGTGAAACATCCATAAAACAACAAGGAGAAACGACTACCCGCCCAACACATACATGACCATGCCTACAAGCTAAGGGACAACATCCCCATCCCGACAGAACAACCTCGACAACCACTTAACTAGAACCTCAATGGCGCACAAATCAACACATGAAGGCATTCAACCCATGCACCATTAGGAAAATTACAACGATAAAAAACACTCACATGGAAGGCACAGACTCCGACCAATTTAGCATTCACCTCTATCCAATAGGGCGCACCATGATCCCCTCATTGGGATTCATGACGTCCCCAGGTGATAGGTGCGGTGATAACCCTGGCGTTACCTAACCTATCTGGACCAAGGACTCTAGATGAATCCAACTCACTAGGAGTCGAGTCACTGACATGAGGACTACACCCACGCCCCTAAACAACGGTTCGACAAGATGCATGAAGAAATCTCTCAACAAATGTGCAAACCAAAATAAATCGACGACAACCAAGAATCCCTAAAAGTTAAGCAAGCAGTCTAGGCGCAAAGTGTAAACTATTTTAATGTTACTAATGACATGAACGTTATCAAGTGTGAACTAATACATAACTCAATAAAATCCATATGCTTGTCAGCAAGGTACATGTCTATTAAAGTAAGTTCATCATCATTAAAAGTGATCTTACGCTGCTTCAATGTCTAAACGACAATGCTATCTAATTTGACAAGTCCTAATTAATCAATAAATAGAAATATAATTTAACAATTTTAGAGTACATAAAGATATTAACTATATCAATATATATCGTTGTTAATATAACACTATAATCAACCTCCTTATATATCCCTGGTTATAACACTATCAACAATATTAATTACAACATGTTGTCCATCATATATAAAATCTGTTGGCGATTAAATTGTAATTGTTGTCTAAATTATATAAGTGGTTGTTATCAATAAGTGAGTGCCATTTCAATGAAAATTTTAATGCCATTTTAATGTTGTTATGCGGTTACAAATAAAAGCCATTTCTATGCTTTTCAATGCAATTTTAATGCTAACTTGGTGTTCATAATTAAATGTCAGGTCCAGCTATTAAATGTGAATTTGATGTTATTATGTTGCTTATACATAATTTCCACCTCGATGCCATTCAATGGGATTTAATCTTATCTTCCTGTTCATAATTAAATGTCTTTCAAAGCCATTCAATGGGATTTAATGCTATCTTCCTGTTCATAATTAAATGTCCTTCAAAGCCATTCAATGCAGTTTGATGTTATTATTAAATGATATCGAACAACTATGATTATTATTGCTAATTAATAAAGGAGGGACGTTGTCCAGAAACAACAATTCCAATTATTATCTTTGTCAGGTAAATGTAAAAATGCAGCCATTTATCTCATAAGCTATCTATCAATTTCAAAGGGTGAATATGTAGTCAAAACACCATTACATAGTAAATACTCAGTCATAACCCCATCGTTGTCTAAAAGTGCCATCTTACAATCAGAATAAAAAAGGGTAGGTATCACTAAAATATCAACTCAGAAAGTATTATAACATCCACCCTTCAACAAATTTGCTAATTTCTAACATGTTACTAATCACGCTCACATAATTATGTTTTCCCCTTTTTTTTAATACTCTGAGCATAGTTGTTGGAGAAATCTCTAAACACCTTTTAAATTGGTAATAAAAACACATTTCACTTCTTCATTCTATTGATGATCTCATAAGTTTATAAACAGGTCCAATTAATTATGTAATGAAAATGCATTTATTTCTTGAACTCGAGTTTGTTGTTGTCTTTCCGTTCAAACATATTTCAATTTCTGTAAAACCCGGGTTGTGAGATTGCAAGATTTCCAAACATTACATGCATTTGATTTTGATTGTTAAAATATATTGGTAAAATAATAGATAATGCACCAGAAAATTTATACACTAAGTATTTATAAATAAATAAATAACAAAGAGGTTACATAATCCATTTATGCTTTTGGTAATTAAATAATAGCATATTTGATCATGAGCATCCACCCTTCATTATGTTCACCCATTTTTATTCATGAACATATTGCAAAAAATTCCCACGTAATTAGTTGTTATCTTTATATTTACATTTTCTCATTCTGTTACCTTTGGTATTTTATTTCCTTTAATCATATCTCTGGGAGAAATATTTGAAATGGAGATAGGAACTTTCAGTATATCTCGTGGACAAATATCTAAGATAGAGAGACGAACAGAGATAGATAGAAGACGCTTCAACATTCATTTTCACTCTTCTAATTACATTATTGAATTTAATTGAAAGTAAGTTGGGAAGGGATTTCCAGAGAGAAGGAAAGTGTTGAATCGCAAGGGTTGTTTGCCATCGGATTCAATAAAATGTAGAGAAAAGTTTCGAGGTTTAGTGTATCGAAAAATTAGAGTAAAATGCCATCACAAAAAATGGATCGTAGAGAAAACTATGTATTTAAGACGTACAACTATTCGCCATCGAACTGTACATAACTGCAGAGGAAAATTTACAGTCAAGGTATTAAATTGCAGAGAAAAAATTCACTAGTTTGTAAGGAATAAAATTTCCAGAAAAATATAAGTAATTTGTCCATCAAGACGTAGGTAAACGTAGAGTTACAAATTTGGGGATAAGAATGATAAAAATGGAATAATTACTCAACATAAAAAGGCACAAAGACCATCAATCATCTAAGAACAATCAACAGGGGTAGACAACTGGGAAAAAACATCCTTCACTCATCATCCCCGCATAGAAAATCAGAGCATTATAATCTATAGGTCATTGTGCATCGAAGTGATGACCATCGATTCAACTCCTAGACAACTGCTCAGGCATGGATTGACGAACTAGGGATGAGGACGAAGACCAGGCATAAACTCTTCATAAAGATAAATTAAAACCAACAGGACAGTCACAACATCAAGGATCGAGTGCCAAGGGAATCAAGTCAAGCAACGAGCTTAGCGCTATGGGGAAATTGAGTTCTGAATTAAAATGCTAAGTCAAAACTTTCTTACACAGTTAAAATTACAGAATTGAAAGCATAAGGTATAATAATAATCTACCATGCAAAATAAAAGTAAGAGTATTGTATCCCAAGTCATCCGCTTTGAGTCATTTTCCCACGTGCTTCGTGCAACTCTTGCTTGTCGACTGATGAGACTTTACCGGTACCTCCCAGTGAATTCTATGGGTAATCTTCTTCCCCCTTATCCCACCGAGATATCCCCTAGAGATGCAAAGGGGCCACACACACTAAACCAAAGAACCACACACACTAAACCAAAGAACAAATAGCTCCCATCTCTCCTTGCAAGACCGAGCTACCACTCCTCACCGAGTTGGGGATCCCAACTCCGACAAGAGAAGTCAATCAAGTCTAAAATTATGCAACGGAACGTTACGCATAATAGAAGATATCCATCCTCCTCCTTCTCCCTCCTTTTATAGAGTTTATAAGTCATTTTCTTTCCCAAATTCCCATTTAATTTAATTCCCAATAATTTGATTCAGAAAAATCCTTCCCATACATGTGTCACCCATCCCCTTCAATGCACCATAAATCAATTTCATTAATTAATTCATTACTCATGTTTCCCTCACCCACCTAAAAGAATTCCTAGAATCACTCCTAGGTGTCCCCATACTCCCTCACACAATTTAATGACTTACCCCCTTACTAATTTACTAGTTGAGTTCAATTTAGAAATTTCTTAAAGGGAAGATTCCTTTCCAAGTTAGTCATTCTTCATTTTCCTTATGTTTCCCTTTTCTCTTTATGTTTCCCCCCTTTTCCCTTAGTTTCCTAAATCTTTTAAATTCCCTCTTTCCCTTTTTATCTAAAACTCAAATTAGTAAGTGTAGACTTTACGGTTTTTCCCCCTTTCTTATGTTAGTAAAAATTTTAATTAGCACATGTGACAAACAATTATTTCCCTTTTAAAATTTGAAATCCCTCCATAATTTGATTTTAATAATTTAATCGAGTTTGGTAGCCCCTTTTTGTCACATGTTTAATGATGATTATTAGTATAATTATTTATTTACTTTTATTTTCTTTCCACAAGTATCACTTAGACCTAGATTTTATTTTCCTAGGTTGGGCAAAATTTTATTAGGGAAAATGTTTTTAATCTTTCTTATCACATTATTCTTTCTAAGGCCATCTAGGTTTATTCACTTATTATTTAACAATGTGATGTGCTCTTCAGGATGCACCAGGTGCTCCAAGGGTGCCACTTGCATCATTATGTTTCCCTTGCGTGACGTGCCCTTCAGGACGCACTATGTGCTCCAAGGATCCCACTCGCCTCTTGACTGACTTGGTAGACATAAAAAAATCCCTGGAGTCAATAATCTGTTAGGTGATCTTGTGGGAGACTAAGGGCCTCTAAGGAATAAGGCCCCTTCCTTATTGCGCACCCCTTAGAATCATCGTGAGAAACTGTCGCAACCTGCCCTCATGACATTATGGGTCTTCTCGAACTAGGTAATTGTTAAACTACCATTCGAGCCATGATGAGAGTGCTAGTAGGTTGTGGTAAGGATTTTGTCCACACCTCTCCCTCAATATCTCTGGTTATCATGTGTGACCCCTCTACTCCACATGTGAGTCTGGTCAGCAAGCTATCATCAGCCTGCATCATCAATGAATCATGTCAGAAATAATATCCATAATCCTATCATCTAATCAGATGCAAAAATGTCATATATACAACAATCAAACCCCAATATTCCACTCCCCGGATCGATCTGGAGTCCAAGGGGTTTCATCGATGCTTCTGCATCCTCGAGGTCCAAAATCCTACACACTCAGGAAAACCGAGTCAATAGAACTGATCTATGTCAATACAGCAAAATAAGATGTCATCAATACATAATGCCTCATAATCATAATCAAATGCCCAATAATATAGTAATATGGATCACTTGCAAGCAAGTGTCCTCAAAGAATAAGTTTTCTAAGTGTGCACAAGAGCGGGATGTTACAACGAAACCCCCGTGTCTCACGACCCATGGATAGTACCTAACCCCGACAATTATCTTCGCTATGGTGAGAAAATGCCTTTAAGTTTGGTTGAGTCAGCTTATCAAGCCATTCAATCGATAACGCCTTCTACCCCCTCTCTTAGTGATTCATCTCCTAATCCATTTCACATCATTTTTCCTACCGATGAGATGACTATGTCTGTTCTATCTATGGAAGACACCCCTTGGGATGATGGACATTATCGTTCCATTCTCTTCCTAGAAAAACACACTTTAGAGAGTTACCAATGGATTTTGAATTCGTCGACTGTTGTTGTCATTTCTTCTGTTCCCGAGTCAACACACGATTTTCTTTATGAACAGAACCTGAGTAATATCACTAGTGCATTTGGGTCAAATTCCGACGATGCGTTCGACGTAATTGCCACTTTATATTGTCGGAAGAATGACAAACATCGGACCCCCTCAAACGTCATTTCACAGGATGTCGCTTTTCCGATGACAGAGTGTTCGTCTATATTGGTACGTTCTATGACGCCACGTGTCATCATGAATTCAATTGTTCAACCCCCATATAGATGTCATAATATCGACGTCTAGGTCATGGAAAGACCGACGTCTTGGACGTGGCAAGAGAGATGTACTGAAGGTGGCATGATAGACATTTTAAAATTGGAAAGAGCGACATTTCAAAGGTGGCAAGAGAGACGTCTTGAAGGTGGCAAGAGAGACGTTTTGAAGGTGGCAAGAGATACGTTTCAAAGGTGGCAAGGGAGACGTTCTAAACATGGAAAGAGAGACGTTTTAAAGGTGTCAAGAGAGATTTCCTTGAGGTGGAAAGAGAGACGTTTTGAAGGTGGCAAGACAGACGTTTTAAAGGTGGCAAGAGCGACATTGTGGAGGTGGAAATACCGACGAGATGAGGTATCAACTTCGACGTGGTTGCTATGGGAGAGACACTCTTGGATGTGGCAAGAGATACGTCCTAGAGGTGGCAAGAGCGATGTGAAGAGAGTCCAAGACATCACAATAGCGACGGTTTTGTAGGTATTTAAAAAAAAAATACAATATCAATATCAAGACCTATAAAGAAAACAAACAACTTCAAGAAAGGAACTAGTGACAGACTAGAGGGTCTGAAAATGTTTAATTGTTGATTTCTGCCTGGAGTAATTCTTCCTATAATTATGATCATAATCGTTGCTAATTTGAAGAGTGTGAGCCCCTCCATTAATATGTCTGCATCCCTCTTCGAGCCATCACAGAAGATTAGTATTCCATCCACAAAGAGGGAGCTGAAACCATTTGGGATTTCCTACTAACTTTATACCCAACAGGCTCATTCCTTGATTGTCATTGCTTAAATTTACTCCACCCATGGTCTGAATCTAATTAAGACCAATGGGGGAATCAAAAAAAATTCCTCCGTCGTTAACAAAAATTGAATTTCCCTATCCTCCTCTGAATACTTGTTAGGAATCCAGCTGCAAAATTGCTCTACACAATAAAGACAAATGCAGGGCCCAACATCACCTTCAATTCCGAGATAGACTTTGGCGTATATCCAAACAGGTAAGATACCATAAAATGATGGTAAATATGGGTGGAATTAAGTATCTCTATAGTCATGAATGAGAATTTTGAGTAAGGAGTACAAGCCAAAAAATATTGAAGAAAAAATGAGAAGCTATAAGACACCCTCATCACCAAACAACAATAGAGTTATCAGAATTTAGCACGTTCACAAAAATTGGGTAGCTCAAAATAATAAATTATCTCTGCCCATCAAAACCTCACATTTGGGCCACAACATAAAGAGCTAATAATGTCCCATAAATATTGCATCATGAAAAAATGAGTAATAAGACTTCAAGGATGGTTGCCACCTAGTCATGTAATGTAGGAAAGGTCTAAGAATTTTAGAGTAAGTTTACATCTTAGCCAATGCAGAGAACCAAAACGTCCAATTATTTTCAGTGATGCATGTGTACAGAAGAACCAAGAAAGACATAATATAAAATAGAAGATAAAATTTGAAGAATCCGATCTGCAAATTTAGTTTGAATCATTTTAGGTATAATAATGAATGGTGTTGCTAGCACCCAATTTTTTCATCAAAATTTTAAAGCATCCTTAGTAAACTTGTGCTAAAATTGTCAATGGATTTCAATCATTTGCCTAGGTCATAAATTCTGAAATCCTCATTGAGTCTTGATGAGTTTTATTCATCATTTTTTTCTTCTAAA
>SNQJ01S0000770.1:310599-369551 GCA_010110895.2 Picea sitchensis | reverse complement strand
TGCATGGCTCATGAACCCTAATGTCATGGACCATGGATCTTATAGATTGTTTGGTGCTCTAGGGATGATTCTTGTGGCCTAAACCATAATCAAGGGATAAAATTAATGGAGGCTGACCTTAGGTTATAACATTTATCTTTGTTCCTCATTCACCATGTGTGAGGGCTTGAGACACCACATAGAAAACATACAAAGAATATTTTTTTTATGAACACGATATGGTTTACGGTTTAATATGATCATGGTTTACGACTTAATATGATCATGGCTTATGGTTTATGGTTTAATATGATCATGGTTTACGGTTTAATCTGATCCAGTTTTGTGGTATTACTCCCTCTGTGGTATTACCTTGCCACAAAGCATATGCCATAGAGGTATTGTTTGAAGTGTTCCCTAACCCTCTGTGGTATTACACCCTCTGTGGTATTACCTGTCGCATCTCCTTGTCAAACATTGTGGACCATTAATGAACAAGTCATTTTCAAGTTTTGATTTAACACAAAAAATACATAAGGTATACCTATTTTTAACACCCTTTATATCTCACATCAATCCTAGTAAACATAAAATCAAAGCTTCAACCATAAAAAATCATTCAACTACAACAAAAGGTCCATCATCACTCAACCAATGGATACTCATAATAGAATTTTAAGATCAAATTCCTAATATTTAAAATCATAATCCTATCTTGATGTCCTCGTCAAACTATTGAAACAAAAACCCCAAGGTTTTTAAGTTAGTGTTATATACCACTTAAACAAATATATTATACATTTAAAAATTACTTCCTAAAACTTTGTTTAATAAGGACAAACTTTCATGAATTCCATAGTGAAACAGGGCATTGGACAATTTCTAAAATGTCGTGGGATAAGATAATTTATCATCTTTGTGATACTAAGAAGGTTGATGATAAAAAAACATGTTCTCTTAGAATTCCCTAGGTATTCCCACATTAAATTCCAATTACAAAACCAAACCGTATTACAACATATAACTATGGATGTGATATTCATCAACACCAATTCTTTAACATATACATATCTAAAGAGTTACTTCCATAACTCACATGAAAATATGGAAATCTCATCCATAAGACAACTACATCCGCCATACATTCATTTATATGGTTTCCACAACATCCAACACATTTGATTCAATATACCCTTTTGCTTCAATACTCAAGATGTACAAATATGTATCACTCTTGCTACCCAAAATCATATTAGGAAAGACATAAGTGCTAAAGTCAACTCATGAACAAATTCAAATATTATCAAGGAATACACCAAAAATCCAATCTTAACCAACATTCCACGATAAACACAAGTAACACTCTATAGGTGCCACAATTTCCTTCTAAAATCTACTCAAAACATATCTAAGCCTCAAGATCACATGTAACAACATAACAATTTAAAAATTGGCATTTTCAAAGCAATGTCAAACAATGAGGCTTGAGCACTCAGTAATCCTTTGGAGAAAAGAGATAAGTTTTAGGAGATTTAGGTTGTGGATGATAAAATCACCAAGCTACATGATGCAACCTTAGTAGATAGAAATTCTCTCTAAGAGTTTAGACCAGGCTACCCAAGACACTTAGATTTGTAGTAGCTGGAAGAATTTGTAGATACAGAATGGGAAGAAATAATGTAGATGCAACTAGTAGAACTAGATTAAGAGAAAGATCAATATTTCATTGTTGGTGTTTCAATTGTGTTAAGTGGACCAAGTAGTTAGATGTATTCAAGAAATTTTTGTCTCATGCTCTTACCTTTATTCAAGAATTGGCCTCTTCATTTCAAGGGGAATTAGAGTATCAGTTAACATCAAAGCAATAGAATTGACTCAAGGGTGATTCAATGGGTGTGGTAGAGGCTTGTTGGCCTTCACTTGCTTTGGGATTTTTGTGCAAGAAATAAGAATTATGGGAATTGTGATATTTGGATAGCTTTTACCATTTCAAATGGACCCTCAACTTTAGCTAAAGAACAAGTGGGAAAAAACATTTTTGCAGGTTAAGTTGGGTAGTATTTATTATGTAAGCATAGTGTTGTGAAAGGAAACCATTGTTAGTTAAGCCCAAAATTGGCATGTTAGGGATGCCCTGAAACTCCTTGTAAAATGCAAAGAAAAGGGATGGATCCTAGTTTGGTCATTGTTATAGTCAAACTTATACAACATATAAACATAATTCCCAACAAAAATTCAATGACTTTCTTAAATAGCCCTCTTCATTGCAACTTGCATCAAAATAAAAGTATCATTCCACAATGTTTACTAATGCATGCTCAACATCTCCTGAAGCTTAATCTACCTACATCAATTGAGGGGTATTTATTCCTATACCTATCTTATACTGCAAATCATTGTTGTCATTTCCATTACATAATCCTTTGCATTTAAATCAGATGGAAACTCATTACCGAGACCTTTCTGCAAGATTTACAACATTTTCTAGTGTCTCTGGGTCTTATAGGACTTCCTCAACTTGCTTTTGAAAACCAAACACATTCTTCACAGTCCTTCAAAGTGAAGTGTGACATAGTTTCCTAAAGATTCAGACATATTCCTAGCACCAACTGTTACAAAGCCATTATGAATCCAATAAGGAACAATGTTGTCATTACAAGTAGTAGATCTTTGATGGAGGATTCAAAACGACAAATGGTTTGTATTTTCAGACTCCTCATGACTTGTACATCACTTTGGACTATACGGAGGAAAATTTTGGTCAAATATAGCATGCATGAAGAGAAAAACACCACTTGAAATTGACCTTTCTGTCACATTTTGGAGCAGCACGCTACACTTTTTGAGTACTTTTTGGAGAAGATGAGTTTGAAGGGCCAGATCATGTCAATTTTGTTTCTTAAGCATTTCATCAATTAGTATACATTCCCAGATTTCTAGAACTCTTTTTAGATCTATATTTGGACCTCAGGAAGGCCTCCAAAACTCAATTTTTCCTAGCACGCTACGCTTTCTATCGGTTTCTCTACGCTTTGTCCTGGAATTTGTTTTTTCAGCAATATTTTGCCAAATTCGACATCTATGAATTAAAATGTTACTTTATAATGTGGTAATGATGTAATATGGTGTAAATCATTCAATTATAGTGACTTTGAGGTAGATTCATGCTTGGACATCAATTTTTGGTCAAATGTATTGGTTGAGGAAAAATGGGGATTGGTTGTAACCTCCCTAGATATATCACACTACCTCCTAAACCATGAAAAATTTAACACTCTACCATAATTATCATCTAATTCATGTATTCATAGTTCACTTACCATTATAGCATGGATGTATGCTACTCTCTTCCCTCATTAATATATCATTCATGTTTTCCCTATGAAACTACAATAACTTTATATATAATTTCTTGTATATATTCATTTTTTTAATTGAATCATAATCCATGTGTTTCCACATGCTTCCTAGTCTTTTTTATCACAATCCAAGTGTCTTAGGGTTTATCCCTAGGAGGACCAAGGAAACATGGAGGAGGAAATGAGGACCATGGGTGATGTGGTGATAAAAAGGAGCTGCCTACCGGGCCCACTCAAAGATTGGCCCAGGGCCATTTGCAAGGTTGGTCGGTTCTTGGCTTGTTATCATGTCACTCGGTAGCACATGGGTGGTAAGTGTAGTGAAAAATCATCTTGGGAGGTGCTTTGAAACAGAACTCTTATCCACTTGTCGTGGAGTTTGGGTGATCATTGTGGCTCCCTTGCAGGGATTTGCATTTGTATTCCTTGGGAAAATTCTTCGTAACACATGAGTTGTGTTGTGGGCTCTTCAGATGGTTGCGGGATCTAGTATATATAGGTTGGCTTTGAGTCAATATTTAGATCCTTTGTGGATGATGCGATTTCTTGTGCTTTTCATTTTTCAAGTCCCGTTGTGTTGTCGGATCCATGAAGCCAATGTGATGTATTATGTTTTATTTGTTGATAGTGGAGGTTTTCCATTAGTGCGAAAGGTAGTGCGGGAAACGAGCTGGTCTTCCTAAGTATTGGCCTTGGGTCATTTGTAGGGTGGTCGACATCCCGTACCTGGGTCACAGTGAGGACAAGTTCCTACATCACTTGTGTTATTCATAATGCATTTGGTGGAGGTATTCCATTTCTATATTTATGATTGATGACACATGCATTGGTGGCAGATTACTGATGGAGGGCATCATTGGCACATGGTAGTTTATATGGGGGATTTTCCATGGATGACTTTCATATTATTAGAGAGAGAGTGTCTACGATGAGGGCCGACTACCAGCATTTGTTGATGGACAGGGACTACCTGTTGGGGATTGGCGAGATGTATTACGGGGCTCTGAGGGAGAAGGAATTGGAGGTGGACAGACTCGCTCAATAACATTTACCATCACCCTTTTGACCCTCTTTAATTATTTTCCTAGCTCTAGTGTTTTCTAGCATTCTTCCCCACAGACTTATATTGAAACAAATACCCATTTTTTGTTCACCGAGAAGACCCGCAAACCCTTTTTGAAGCGTCATTATTATAGAAAACTTGTCGCAACATCCATCAAATGCAACATATTTATATATTTTATCACGTCGCAATTACGATGTTATATAAACATAAGTCACTGTTAGTATTTTGACTTGGGCAACATACTAAGGTGGATGTTGGAGGGGGGAAACCTAGTTTCCACAACGTCGCAATTGCGACAACAATCTTCACAAACGTGGCAAGAGAGACGTTTATGTCATAAACGTGGCAATAGAGACAACTAGGTGGAAAACGTGGCAAGAGTGACAAAAATGTGGCAAGAGAGACGTCAAAGTGGCAAGAGAGATGTCAATGTGGCAAGATCGACATTAACAGGCAAGATGAATTTTTTTTTTTAATTTCCTCTATTTTGCGACAATATGGACAATTTTGTCCATAATGCCGCAAATAGAACGTCGGAAATTTTACAATATGTACTAGTGTATTTTACCCACTGTTCCTCTTGACATAGTTATTAAACTTGGAGTTGTTGAAAATGTTCACATCAGAGCCTCTTTTTCCGATAACAAAGTCGTTACTTATGAAGCTATTTTTAAATAATTTCGTGACGTTTTCACTTGGAGTTACGAAGAGATGTCGGGTATTGACCCCAATATTGTTGTACATGAAATTAAGACCTACCCAGATGCTAAACCCATTCGGCAGAGATTTCGCCCAGTCCACCCCCATAAAGATGCCACTATCAAACTTGAAGCTGAAAAACTTCTCAAGGATGGCTTTATCTATCCTGTGGCTTTAACTGATTGGGTATCCAATCTAGTTCCGGTTAATAAAAAACAAGGAACAATCTGTGTATGCGTCGATTATAAGGATATTAATAAATATTGTCCGGAGGACAACTTTCCAACCCCCTTCATTGACCAAGTCGTTGACGAATTCAACAAGAGTAAAATCTTCTCATTAATGGACGGTTTCTCTAACTATAATCATATTAACATTTTACCCACATATCAACACAAAACTTATTTTATTTGTCCTTGGGGTACCTTTGCCTACTGGAAACTCCCTTTCGATTTGAAGAACGCTGGTGAAAATTTTCAGTGTGCCATGTCTTATGCTTTTCATGATATCAAGCAGATCGTACAACCATATCTTGATGATCTATCGACCCATTCCATGCACCGCCAAGATCACCAGGCCCATCTCCAAGCCATTTTTCTTTGTTTCCATTATTATCGTACACATTTAAACCCACAAAAATGTGTTTAATGTGTGGAATCCGACTGATTTTGGGTTTTATTGTGTCATTTCATGGAATTAGGGTGGATCCTTTGAAGTTTGAGTCCATCCTTAATCTACCTCCTCCTTCTACTTTACGCCAGCTCCAAATTTTGCAAGGGAAGGTAAAATTTTTGTGTCGATTCATTCCTAACTACGTTGAGTTAACGCTAGGATTTACTTGACTATTGAAGAAGGGTTACGAATTCGTATGGGACAAAACTGCCAAAAAATCCTTCGAAGCTTTGAAACTTGCCCTAACATGAACACCACTGCTTTTACCACCAGATTATAGTCGAGACTATTTCCTCTACCTCCCTACTTCTGACTCTACCATTGCCATGGTTTTAGTCCAAGAGAATGACTCTCATGATGAACACGTAATTTATTGTTTGAGTTAGAGTCTCACGACTACCGAGGCTAAATACCTACATGTGGAAAAAATGGCCTTGTCATCTTTTCAAGATGTCCAACATTTTTGTCACTATATCCTATTACACAATACCACTGTCATTTCTGATTGTAACCCTATGCAACATATCCATACATGCCAATTTCTAGGGGGAAAATACTCCAAATGGATAGTGATTCTCCAAGAGTTTGACTTAGAGTTTGAACGCACTAAGTCTAAGAAATCTTTGGTATTTGCTAAATTGATATGTGACCTTCCCTCCGTTGAGACAAAAAATGTGGCAGAGGATTCCTTACTTGATGAATCCCTTTTTCTGATCAATTCTGATGATGCTTAGTATGGAGATATTATCATTTATCTCCAAACTCAAACTTTCCAGCCCGACCTCTCTATTACAGACCGTTGTCACATACAGTATCAAGCCCGTCAATACATAATTCTCGGTGACAATCTTTATCGTCATATTGTTGGCTCTATTTTTTGACGTTGTCTTACCTTCAATGAGGCTGAGAAATCTTTGAATGACTTCCACTCTAGAGCATGTGTTAGTCATATTTCTGGGTATGCCACTACCCAAAAGATCTTACGAGCAGGGTATTTACGGCCTTCTTTGTTTAAAGACTGTATAACTTTCATCCATAAGTCTCATGCTTGTCAAACATACAATAACAAGATAAGATATCATCCCACTCCTTTACACCTTGTAGTTTCCGTTGGACTTTTCACAAAATGGGGCATTGATTGCATGACATGTAACCCTCACTCGACCAAGAGGCATGGATACATCATCGTAGCCATGGATTATTTCATGAAATGGTCTGATCCGATGCCTACATTCGATAATACTGGAAAAATTGCAGCCCTATTCATATTCGATCATATCATCACATGATTCAAAATCCCACAATCTATCATCACCGATCATGGTAGCCATTTTCAAAATTTCATCATGTCTGAACTTATCGAAAAATTGGGTCTTCAGAATGAGAACTCAACCCCCTACTATCCACAGGCCAATGGCCAAGTTGAAGCAATAAAAAAGGTTCTTATCACTATGCTTCGACGGATAATAGGAATTCACAAGACAAGTTGGCACATGATGTTGTTTTCAGCATTAGGGGTCTATTACACATCCCTGAAGTCTGCCACAAGATTTACGCCTTTTCAGTTGGTGTATGGTATCAAAGTTGTTCTTTTGATTGAATGTGAGATACTATTGTTGAAGCTAGCCGTTGAAATTCTCCCAAACACCTCTACCAAGGAAGAATATCTATTGTATCTGATGCAATTAGACAAAACCCGTCGTGATGCCACCCTGGTTATTGAAACCCAAAAGAAATTCAAAAAATCCCAATACGACAAGCATGTCAAGCCACATGCTTTTTCTGAAGGTGATCTAGTTCTCCTCTATGAACAAGATCATTATTTACTAGGGGCCGAAGAATTCGAGGCTATGTGGTGCAACCCTTATATCGTCATATGAGTGTTGGAGAAGGGAGCCTATGAGTTAGTATATTATGATGACATTCCTTTGAGTGAACCAGAAATGGGCTTTAATTGAAGAAGTACTATACTTATGTTATCTTTACATGAGTTCTTGTATTTTTACTATATCATACTTTTGTGTGGTACTTTTGTGTGTTTTTTCGGTATTTGGTTTCGACCCTCAACTACTTACCTTGCGTTGTTCTTGGGTTCCAGATGTTTGTGTCTTCGCTACCCCACATTGGCTTCGTCGATGGCACTAGTCATCGTACTCAGAACTGAGCCTCCGCTTCGTGGGAAATCTATGCACCTAAAAACGAGTTAATCAGTCTACATGGTGTTTGCCTCGGTCATGCAACTAACAATATCATGGAATATAGTGGAGTCATCGAATTTTTGAACGACGCTATTTCACTTGGAAACCGTCACCTGGTTGTACCGATTGATTCACAGTTAGTGGTACTACAACTAAGTAATGTCTATGCTATCTGAATTCCTACTTTGTTACAGGTATATCTACGAATTCACCTCTTGGAACATTATTTTTATTACATTAAATATCAACATATTCCTAGATGTCTAAATACATTAACATATGCATTAGATAATTATGTGTTAGATAGACATTTGAGAAACATGTAAATCCAACCAAAATTCACATTAGAGGAAGTAATCTATTAGAAGCCTCATGTATATATATAACGATAAAAGTGTTTTACAAAAAAGTGTTTTTTGTCCGAAGACCAAAATATCAAAATATGAAGCCATGGCTTCTACAAAATGGCATCAAGGATGTTTCGCATCGTAGCACACTACTTCCCATGCTACCATATGAAGTAGTCGACTAAGTGAACTAGATACACCTACAGTATGGCGCCTATAGCGTCTCAGAATTTCATAGATGGAAATGTCTGGGATATCTATGGTCAATCCCTCTAGGTTTTTCTCGACTACCTCATAGTATTCAAAATCCCATCTTGCTACCACAACTACTTCCCCTCATATCTGGATAGGGGATGTACCCAGAGGTTGGTGTGGCCCTACATATGCATTGTCAAAATATTTTGATTAGTCATCGGATTGAAAGCATAAAATACATCTTATATTTTAAAATTTACAAAAAGCATCATAAAAAAAAATTGTTTTTCTTACCTGCGTCTACCCAATGAAATGACTCAAGTAGAACCAAGTCTGGTTTTCCTCTTAAATCCAACCCGACATATTCATAATCGTCCACCATCAGGATCTGATGCCTCAACCAGTTAAAGAATGCATCATTGTATTTGATGATGGGGCCCACTACATGTCGAGCCATGAGGTCGCACCACCTCTTCATCCTTGGGTCTCGTGGGGCCAATAAGCCTTACTCTACTTGTAAACGTAAATGGGGGACTCTCTCTAAAAATTTAAAAGACACCAAAATAGATCCATACTCGAATTTCTTCAGGTCCCCCTTCCTGCATTTTGTTAGCTGTGTCTTCATGCTACGAAGGACTTTGTCTCTCCTATTTAACACCCTAGGTTCCATGCACTCCACGACATATTGAAAATAGATTTGGAGGGACATGTGAGGACATGCACTCCCCTCCATATGTGTGATGGTAAAAATAATATTCTGGAGGGGTAAATCCTGGACACCCCTGATGGCAACGTTTCCCTTGCGTCTCTCTGCCTCGGGATCATAGTATCGAAAAAGATACTCTCTCATTGGTGGACCACCACCTCTTCCTCCTATCAAATTCACATGAGACCCATGATGATATAACCTCTTCAAGAAATGGATATCTTCGATATCTAAGGATAGTATGTGGGAACCCACATGAAACACTTGCTAGTCCACATCCCACATGTGGACTAGATACTCCAGTAGCCTCAGTTGGGCCCTCATGCCTCGGATTTTAAAGAATTTCAGTAATCCACATTGTTAGAGGGAATTTACAGTGGCTGAGTCATTCAAAGAATCATGGTCATCATCTTCGTGCTCCCTCTCCCTCCACTCTATCATTTTGATGATCAAATACCTGCATTGGGAAAATAAAAGGGAGTTAGAATCCTCATTTGTTGCTTTGGAAATTTCTATTGGCTAAACGCATATAAATATTTTTTGGTTTTTGGCTGCCACAAGAAGAGATTTTACACAGTGCAGGCTTTCTGTAGGTGAGCCATAGGGCACCTAAAAAAATAATTGATTTCTGTAGGTCACGATACTCGTCACTTGCAGAAACCCCAGCGCGTGCCTACTGGCCACAAATTTAACTCAAAAAGCCATTATAAACCGATGAAAATGAAATTTAATCTAATGAAAATCAAGAGGACAAGGATATTACCATTTTGATGGAATCCATTCGCTAAATGGTAACCCATGCCTCTGGCAATCGACAACCGAAGTCTGAGGTAAAAATAGGGTTTCTAGACAACTTTTGGGTAAAATGCAAATGAAATAGTAAAAAGAGTTTTTACTCCTATTTATTTCACTTTTCACTTTTTATATTAATATTTCATATTATTTAAATGCATTTTATCAAAAATATAAAATTCTAATGGTCTCGTGAGTATTTTGTTTTCTCCCAGATAGAAGAATTGGAATCCTGAACAATGGAATATGGATATTTTTCGTGATTTGTTTTTATATTTTTCACATGTACAAGTACTTTTTAGGGTTTTTCAGAAAAACCCTAAGTCTAGTCTTTGTTCGTTCTCGTGATCGAAAATCGATGAGAACGCAACTGAGTATACTTTTTCCATCTTTTCATACTCATCATGGTAACACAAAAAGAGAAACCCATGGAGTATCTTTTATGCTCTCTTCACGCTCCATAAAAATGAAAAGATTATTGAGCAACCTTTTTCTTTTCACACTCGTAAAAGTATTTGAAGAAATTTTTTGATGGGCGATAGTTTATCACTTTTTTGGTCCCATCAAACTACTTTACGAAAAAAAAAGGGAGAGTTCTCTTTAAGTGTTTTACAGACTCTCAAAATATGAAAAATCACGGAGTTTCCTATCATTGGTCTCGTTAAACAAACATTGAAAGATCCATATGGGATCGAACCACTCCTTCTTAGGGTTCATTAAACATACTCTAAGAGACTCATCTGAAAGGATATTCTTACATCAACAAGCATATGTTATCTTCCTCAAGCTTACGTAAAAATAAATAGGTACTCACCATAAATGGTGGGGGGGAATTTGGGAAAGAAACGTGTCTCTGTATTTGTTTTAGTGGCAGTAATAGTCACTCTTGAACATGACACCCCCCTTCATCATTTGAATCTGGGTTGGGAAATCCATTTGTCTCTCATCTGACTTTCTTCAAGTTCATATCTTGGGTCGTATTTGTGTCAATTCAGCCAAGATCATTGTCATGTCATTCATATGTTCAAGAGAATTCCAAACAAGCCCTTTATCGAGTCAGCCATATGTAGTTGTCAATTCCTACCATGTCGGCCTTCCCTGTGTCAGTTTCGAATCATTGTCATACTTTTCTCTACCCTAAATCTATTACTTATTTCGTTTCATTGATAAGGGATACATCAAGGCCCTCATGTGACGAGTCTTTTCTTGTGGACTTCAACTCATAATCCAGGAACAAGACCTAGAAATCATTTAGTAACTTAGAGCCTGCATGCCTCAATGGCAGGTTTCTTCATTTTTGACAGTGAATTCACATCATTGGTCCCTGATCGAAAGATTCCATCGAGTGTTCGACTTCAGCTCATTCATTCACATTCATTGGATTGTACTAAAGTACCTTGGGATTCATTGACATCAATGGTGATTCCCCTTGCACTTGTTAACAGTTTTCATCAATGACTGGTAATCAAGTGGTTTCTACCATGCTCGACTTAAACACTTGTAATCACATGGTTAGATTCGTACTTATGGATGATGGGATTGAAGACATTGAATAACCTCATTTTGGTCCAAGTTGTGATGGATTATTTATGACTTTTATTGACACATAGATCCACTTTGTATGTCTCGTGGTTATGTCTGAATTTGATCTTTCTAATACATAGATCCACATTGTATTCTTGGTGTCTATGTAGAATCTTTATGACATGGATCCAAAGTGTATAATTGCTGGCCATGACTAACATTTATGATTCAAATCACTTGTAGTCTAAGAATGGGAATGCCTACCTTAGAAATTGTATAATATTGTGCAGATTCTTGATTGTTTGGAGGTTCCCGATTGGTGCACTCCTTGTTCCCGATACACACACGCATTTTACAAAGTATTTAGGCTGTCACAAGTTTCATATTCATACTTTGGTGGGCATTATGTTACATATTATTTTGTTCACTCTAATGATGATTCTACAAGCATGTGTTCAGGCTCTCAAAAAAATATTTTACATGAGAAAAATGACTGATTTCTTCCTCTACAAGGCATGTTTTTAGAATGACGTTGCAGGCTGAAAGTAGTACACAGTGCGGAAATCCTTGATTTCCGCAGGCTTCTCTATACCTGGCTTGTGGGGTTTCTGCAGGCTGTTGTATAGGTAGCATGCGACGACATTTGAAGCTAAATAAAGGAAGAAGTTCATGAAGGTTATAGAAGGAGAATCTTCTAGAATGTGAGGTGGCATCCATATGGTTGTGATCCTACTAGTTTCTCTAATTTGGTGGGATCATCCTCATCCTTTTAACCACTTCACCTTCTCCTATATAATGATGGGTTTCTCATGGAAAAGGCTAAGAAATATTAAGCAAAGAATTGCTAAATAATAGGCTAAAGACTGTGTGAAGCATCATGTTGCAACTGATGCTTGAGGTCTCCATTTGTCCATCAAGATTTTGTGGACCATATTCATACAAATTCGGAGCAAGTGTATGTGTGTGCTGGAACAAAGGACCACTAAAAGGGAGCTTGCGACATCAAGGAAATTTGGTTGTATCTTACACTCTTACTTAATATAATACGGTGACATGTTTCTTTCCCATAAAATCATTAACATTTTATTATATGACTCCTTGATCACATGTTTAGGTTTTCATTGAATATATTATTCTTTCTTTCACTTTGGTTGGTTTGTGTCATTGCAGATCTTAAATTGCAATTGTTGTCTAAATTATATAAGTGGTTGTTGTCAATAAGTGAGTGTCATTTCAAAGCAATTTTTAATGCCATTTTACTATTGTTATGCGGTTATAAATAAAATCCATTTATACGTTGTTCAATGCAATTTTAATGCTAACTTGTTGTTCATAATTAAATGTAAGGTCTAGCTATTAAATGTGAATTTGATGCTATTATCATGCTTATACATAATTTCCAGCTTGATGCCATTCAATGGGATTTAATGATATCTTCATGTTCATAGTTAAATTTCATTAAGAGGCATTCAATGTAGTTTGTTTCTATTATTAAACGATATCCAACAACTATGATTATTATTGCTAATTAAAAAAGGAGGGACATTGTCCAAAAACAATAATGCCAATTATTATCACTGTCAGGTAAATGTAAAAACACAACCATTTATATCATAAGCTATCTATCAATTGCAAAGGGTGATAACGCAGTTAGAACACCATTACATAGTAAATACTCAGTCCTAACCCCATCGTTGTCTAAAAGTGTCATCTTACAATCAAAATTAAAAAGGGTAGATGTCACTAAAATATCAACTCAGAAAGTAGTATAACATCCACCCTTCAATATTTTTGCTAATTTCTAACATGTTACTAATCATGCTCACATAATTACGTTTTCCCCTTTTTTTTAATACTCTGAGCATAGTTGTTGGAGAAATCTATAAACACCTCTTAAATTGGTAATAAAGACACATTTTACTTCTTCGTTCTACTGATGATCTCATAAGGTTATAAACAAGTCCAATTAAATATGTAATGAAAATGCATTTATTTCTTGAACTTAGGTTTGTTGTTGTCTTTCCGTTCAAACAGATTTCAATTTTTGTAAAACCCAGGTTGTGAGATTGCAAGATTGCTAAACATTACATGCATTTGATTTTGATTGTTAAAATATAGTGGTAAAATAATAGATAATGAACCAGGAAATTTATACACTAAGTATTTATACATAAATAAATAACAAATAGGTTACATAAGCCATTTATGCTTATTGTAATTAAATAATAGCAGATTTGATCGTGAGCCTCCACCCTTCATTACGTTCACCCATTTTTATTCATGAAAATATTGCAAATAATGCCCACATAATTAGTTGTTATCTTTAGATTTAGATTTTCTCATTTTCTTACCTTTGGTATTTTATTTCCTTTAATCAGATCTCTAGGAGAAATCTTTGAAACATAGATACGAACTTTCAGTATATCTCGTGGACAAATCTCTAAGATAGAGAGATGAACAGAGATAGATAGAAGACGCTTCAACATTCATTTTCACTCTTCTAATTACATTACTGAATTTAATTGAAAGTAAGATGGGCAGGACTTTCCAGAGAGAAGGAAATTGTTGAATCGCAAGGGTTGTTTTCCATCGGATTTAATATAATGCAAAGAAAATTTTTGAGGTTTAGTGTATCAAAAACTCAGAGTAAAATGCCATCAAAAACAATAGATCACAGATAAAACTATGGAATTAAGACGCAGAGCTATCTGCCATCGAAATGTAAAAAAATGCAGATAAAAATTTACAGTCAAGGTATTAAATTGCAGAGAAAAAATTCAGCAGTTTGTAAGGAATAAAATTTCAAAGAAAAAGAAAAGTAATTCGTCCATCAAGACATAGGTAAAACGCAAAGTTACAAATTTGGGGATAGGAATGATAAAAATGACAGAATTACTCAACACAAGAACATGCAAAAACCATCAATCATCCAAGAACAATAAACAGGGGTAAATGACTGGGAAAAACCATCCTTCGCTCATCATCCATGCACAAAAAAGTAGGGAATTAGAATCTATAGGTTGTTGTGCACCAAAGTGACGAAAGTCGATTCGACTCCTGGTCGACTACTCAGGTGTGGACTGACAAACTAGGGAGGAGGACGAAGACCAGGCATAAACTCTTCATAAAGATCAATTAAAACCAAGAGGATAGTCACAACATCAAGGATCGAGTGCCAAGGGAATCAAGTCAAGAAGCGAGCTTAAGGCTATGGGAAAATTAAGTTCTCAATTAAAATTCTAAGTCAACACCTTCTTACATAGTTAAAAGTACATAATTGAAAGCATAAGGTGTAATAATAATCTACCATGCAAAATAAAAGTAAGCGTACCATAGCCCAAGTCGTCCGCTCAAAGGTTTTTTTCCACGCGTTGCGTGCAACTCCCACTTGCCGACTGATGAGACTTCACCGATACCTTCCAACCAATGATAGGGGTACTCTTCTTCCCCTTTAACCCTCCGAGCCGAAAATGGGCCACACACACTAAACTAGAGAACAACTATCTCCCAGCTCACCTCGCAAGGCCAAGCTACCACTCCTCACGGAGTTGGGTAACCCAATTCCCACAAGCTAAGTCAGTCGAGTCTAAAATTCTACAGTGTAACGTTACGCATAATAGAATAGATCCATCCTCCTCCTTCTCCCTCCTTTATATATAGTTTCTAAGTCATTTTCTTTCCCAAATTCCCATTTAATTTAATTCCAAATAATTTGATTCAGAAAAATCCTCCCCATACATGTGTCACCCATCCCCTTCATTGTAGCAGAAATGAATTTCATTAATTAATTAATTAATCCTATTTCCCTCACCCACCTAAAATTATTCCTAGAATCGCTCCTAGGTGTCCCCATATTCCCTCACACAATTTAATGACTTACCCCCTTACTAATTTACTAGTTGAGTTCAATTTAGAAAGTGCTTAAAGGCAAGATTTCTTGCCAAGTTAGTCATTCTGTTTTTTCCTTATGTTTCCCTTTTCTCTTTATGTTTTCCCCTTTTTCCCTTAGTTTCCTAAATCTTTTAAATTCCCTCTTTCCCCTTTTATCTAAAACTCAAATTAGTAAGTGTAAACTTTACGCTTTTTCCCCCTTTTTCATTTTAGTAAAAAAATTAATTAGCACATGTGACAAACAATTATTTCCCTTTTAAAATATTAAATCCCTCCATAATTTGATTTTAATAATTTAATCGAGTTTGGTACCCCATTTTTTCACATGTTTAATGATGATTATTAGTAGAATTGTTTATATATTTTTATTTTCTTTCCACAAGTATCACTTAGACCTAGATTTTATTTTCCAAGGTTGGGCAAAATTTTATTAGGAAAAATGTTTTTAATCTTTCTTATCACATTATTCGTTCTAAGGCCATCTAGGTTTATTCACTTATTATTTAACAATGCGACGTGACCTTTAGGACCCACCAGGTTCTCCAAGGGTTCCACTCACCTCATTTTGTTTCCCTTGCACGACATGCCCTTCAGGACGCACTACGTGCTCCAAGGGTGCCACTCGCCTCTTCCCTGACTTGGGAGACATAAAAAAAACATGGAGTCAATACTCCGTCAAGTGATCTTGTGGGATACTAAGGGCCTCTAAGGAATAAGTCCACTTCCTTATTGCATGCCCCTTAGAATCATCATGAGGGACTGTCACAGTCTGACCTGACGGCATCGTGGGTCTTCTCAAACTAGGTAATCGTTAACCTACAGTTCGAGCCATGACGAGAGTGCTAATAGGTTGTGGCAGGGATGCTATCCACACCTCTCCCTCAACATCTATGGTTATCGTGCATGACCCCTCTAATCCACATGTGAGTCTAGTCAGAAATCTATCGTCAGCCTACATCATCAACAAATCATGTTAGAAATAATATCCATAATCATATCATCTAATCAGATTCACAAATGTCATATATACAAAAATCAAACCCCAATAGTACACTCCTTGACTCAATATAGAGTCCAATGGGTTTCATCGATGCCTCTTCATCCTTGAGGTCCAAAATCCTTCACACTCAGAAAAATCAATTCAATAGTACCTATCTATGTCAATACATCAAAATAATATGTCATCAATCCATAATGCCTCATAATCATAATCAAATGCACCATAGTATAATCATCCGGATATCTTGCAAGCAAGTGTCCTCAAAGAATCATTTTTCTCAGTGCGTGCAAGAGTGGGATGTTACATACACCCCCTCTTGGTCTAAACTTCATCCCGAAGTTTCACAGTATAAAAGTGTCGAAATAATGTGTATCACGGTGTCATAAGTCTATCTATCAAACAAAAATGGAAACTATTGACGCATATCATATGCGTCCTCCCAGGTCATCAAGTGTAGACTATAGTTTTTTCCACTGGATCTTGACTTGATCTATCGTTCGACGCCATAGCTGTCGAATGTGATGATACAGGATGCATATCGGCTTAGCTGTGAGCAACCCCTCATCCAATACCTGCAAGGAAATCATATCCATAACATGCGTAGGATCACTAATATAATGTCTCAAAATAGATACGTGAAAAACATCGTGCATACGCCTCAAAGAATCAGGCAAGGCTAGTCGATAGGCCATGGGCCCCTTCCTCTCCATAATCTTGAAATGTCCCATGAATCTATGAGAGATTTTATCTCCCTTTCCAAACTTGATCAAACTCTTATGCGGTTTTACCCGCAAGAAGACTCGATTGCCAACTTCGTAACTACGGTTGACACGGTGCGCATCGACATAACTCTTCTGTCGATATTGTGATTCTTTGATCCTTTGTCTAATTGTTTTCAATTTATCTTCGATTTCTTGGGTCTCTTATGGTCCCACCAGGACCCTATCCTCAAGTCGATGCCAACTCAAAGGCGTCTGACACGGTCGCGTGTAAAGAAACTCTAAAGGCACCATATTAATTGTGCTTTGGTAAATGTTGTTATAACAGAATTCTACCAGGGGTAAAAATTCTTCCCAACACTTTTGTTGGTCCATCATGTACATGCACAACATGTCCTCCAAGGTCTGGTTCATTCGTTCGGTATCACTGTCAGTATCCAGGTGATACGCAGTACTAAAGTTAAGTTGGGTTCCCAAGGCCTCTTGGAAACTACTCCAAAATCGTCTAATAAACATCGATCTTCGATCAGATATAATACTCTTAGGCACGCCATGAAGCATTACAATCTCACTGATGAAAACTCTAGCTATGTCAGGTGTGTCATACATTGTATGCACAGGAATAAAATGAGTACTCTTCGTCAGAGTGTTGACTACCACATAATTCGAGTCACGTCTCCTTGCCGTCAGTGGCAATCCCACAATGAAATCCATCGAAATGACCTCCCATTTTGATTCTGGAATAGCGTGTGGCTGTAGTATTCCTACTGGATGTCTATTTTCTACCTCTACCTACTAACATTCTTAACATCTTCCCGCATAGTTAACTATGTCTCACTTCATTCCTTTCCAAAAGAATAAGGGCTTAAGGTTATCCCTCATCTTCGTGACTCTTGGGTGAGCCATGTACACTACTTTGTAAGCCTCGTTTAGTATCAAAATTCTCAACTCGTCGTTCGACGGTACGCAAATCCGATTTCTAAACCTCAATAATCCATCGTCCTCAAATGTAAATCCTTCAAATCTTGGTACCATCATTCTATTTTGTCCGAAAAAATCCTTGACCTTTTTGTACAAGTCATCTTTGTGCTGTAAAGTTAGAATATTTTCACGTAGATTCGTCTGAAGAGCAAACAATGGAAATATGTGTCGTCTTTGACTCAATGCATCTGCCACTCGGTTCACTATTCCTTTTATGTAAGAAATCTTGAAATTTTACTCGCTAAGCAGTTCCTACCAACGTCGTTGTCACGCGTTCAGGTCTCTTTGTGTAAAGATGTGTTGTAGTCCACAGTGGTCCATCTTTAGTTCAAATTTTCATCCAACAAGGTAGTGTCTCCAAACGTTCAATGCATATACAATTGCTAACAAATCCAAATCGTGCATCACATAGTTCTCCGCATGCCTTCTCAGTTTCCTTGATATGTAAGTGATCACTCGACCGTCTTGCATCAAGAATCTGCCTAAGCCTTCCTTGGATGCATCAGTGCATACCAAGAAGTCTACATCCATGTCAGGGACCTTTAGTATCAGCATCATTGTCAACATCTCCTTGAGCCTCCAAAATGATTTCGCACATTTCTTGGTCTAAACAAACTTCTTGTTCTTCTTATGCAATTATATGATCGGATTTTCTATCTTTGAAAATCCCTCGTCCTGTCGATAGTATCCTACTAAACCCATGAAGCTTCACACTTTCAGGACATTCATCGGTGCAGTCCATTCCATAATAGCCTCCACCTTTGTTGGATCCACGACGATACCTTCGCCGGAGATGACATGCCCTAGGTAGTGAATCTTCAGTTGATAAAATGAGCATTTGGAAAACTTCTCATACAATTTGTGCTCTCGCAAACACTGTAGTACCAAGCACAAGTGCTCTTCATGCTCCTACGTAATCTGAGAGTAAACCAAAATATTGTCAATGAATACTTGGATGAACATGTCCAAGTGCTCGTGGAACACCCCGTTCATGAAACTCATAAATACCCCCGGGCATTTGTCAGTCCAAACAGTAAAAAAAAAAAATCGTAATGACCAAACCTCATCTTAAAGGAAGTCTTAGGGACGTCATCCTCCTTGATTCATAACTAGTGATACTCTGATCTCAATTTGATCTTGGAAAACACTATCGCACCCTTCATTTGATCGAATAGATCATCAATCCTTGGCATTGGATACTGATTCTTCATCATTTCCTTGTTCAATTGACAGTAGTCAATGCAGAGTCTCCACGACCCATCCTTCTTTCATATGAAAATAACATCTGTGCCCCACGATGACACACTTGGATGTATAAGTCCCAGGTCCATTAACTCCTTCAGTTGCATTCTCAACTTTTGTAAATCCGGGGTCGACATCTGATAAGGCATTCTAGCTATTGGTTCAGTCCCCGATTTTAGGTCTATAGTAAACTCCAATTCCCTCTATGATGATATCCTAGGTAACTCCTCTCCAGGAATACATTTTCTAACTCTCTCACCATAGGAAGGTGTTCTAGACCTCCTGCTACTCCCTTCTCATTTAATGCAAGGATCACATATATCTTACATCCCTTGAGCATGCTCTTCCATAGCTACAAGGAATAGATGAACCTCAAGGAAACTCTCTGCTTCCGTCCTACAATCATGGATCTTTGTCCCTCATCATCGACCAAGCTCAACCATTTCGTCTTACAGTTGAGTATCACCTCATGCGATTCCAACCAGTCCATACCGATCATGACATCATAAGATCCTAAGATAGTGATGTACAAGTTGGCTCTGCTGACAAACTCTCCTAGGTTAATGTTACATCTCGTAACCTAGCCTCAACCTTTTGTTTGTTTCTCGAAGCCATCTCTACAAATATAAACTCATCCTATTCGACTATCTTTACCTTAATCCTTTTTAGCGCTACACCATAAATGAAACTCTTGGTAGCACTAAGATCTACTAGTCAGTGACGGTACCTGACGTCTCGAGCACAGTCGACTGGTGCTCTTCCTGGCGGTTATTCACCGCTACATGAATTTGATGGGACTTGCCCAAATCTCCCACGGTAGTGGGTCCAACTGATCCTGATACTCTATTCCTCTCCACTAGGCAATCACACTGGTAGTGTGGCTCCCCACAAGTCCAACACCCCTTCTTTGGTCCAGTACTCCTGGTACCCGAAGTAGAATATGATGGCCCACTGTCCTAGAATCCTGGTTTATTCTGTTGAACAGGCCTAAAATTCTTTTGTTGCGGTCGACACAGCTACTGATGTTGTGGTCCCCAATAAGGTGTCTGTTGCTGAGGCACTGGTCGTCGAGATGTAGTGAAAGTGTATCTTCTTTGGAAGCCATTACACCCAGGCGTCTGTTTATTTGGGGTCTGATGTTGCTGTGCAACATATGACACTTGCCCTATTGTTCTCGTTGAAGTCTTCTTTTGACACCCACTGATAAGCTCCTCCTCTACTATGAGGGCCCTCTGGATGACATCATGGAAGGTATGAGGCATCAAAATCCTAACCTTTTCACATATGCTGACATTAAGGCCAAAAAAGAACCTATTAACCTTAAGTCTCTTAGTATTAAGGTGTGGAGCATACCGAACCAAATCCATAAAATGGGCCTCGTACTCAAGTACCGTACGATTGTCCTGTCATAAGGTGTTGAACTCGTTGAGATGATGCTCAATGAATTCCTATTATAGGTACCTCTCTTGGAACCGTTCCTCGAACAGTTCCCATGACACATCTTTGATGGTCATGTTCAATTGTGGCAAGAGCGTGTTCCACCATAGAAGAGCGCTCCCCTTCAGTTGAAATACAACCATGCGTACCTTCCTATTGGAATTATAGTCACAAAGTGTAAAGCACATAGCAATATTCTCGAACCATGCCTCGGCGGCTGCGCCGTATGGGGCACCAAAGAACTCAGGAAATTTGGCCTTCTCGATTTCAGGGTGAATGCTACCAGTAGCAACCAGAGCGCGCAGTGGACCCTCAGGGGATGTCAGTGCCTTGACCTCATCTTTGTCCAAACGGCTAATCAGTGCCTTAGACATGCACTTAAAAGACCTCATCAGCCCAACCACATCACCTACCGCTATCTGATCCTACCCAAAAACTTGTTCGTCTCCGTGGGGGTTAGACCCCTCAGGCATGGATGATGTTGGAGGCGTCGTGCCTCCTCCCCTAGTACCCCATCGTCTGCCTCCGTGGCATCTTCTAACCATGATTACCTACAAGAATACAAGTCAACATAATTAGAAACATTATAATCAAATATCATATCAACAAAAGTAGTAGTGTTCCCAAGTCACGGGTTTAACCCGCTCTGATACCATATGTAGCAACCCATTCGTTATGACTATAAACGAAGCAGAAGGTGCATTTTTTTTTTTAAATAGGACAACGACAACGATTATAGCTAAAAAACACATCTGACGATGAGCACCATGCCCGAAGAATAGGAAACAAGAAACTATGACTCCAAGCACTGGCACAAGAGAAACTAGGTGAAACATGCATAAAACAATAAGGATAAATGACTACCCTCCCGACACATACATGACCATGCCTACAAGCTAAGGGACAACATCTCCATCCCGACACAATGGCCTCGACGACCAGTTAACTAGAACCTCGATGGAGTGAAAATCAACGCATGAAGGAAGTCAACCCATGTGCCATTAGCAAACTTACAATGATCAACAACACTCACATGGAAGGCAAAGACTTCGACCAAGTTAGCATTCGCTTCTATCCAATAGGGTGCACCATGATCCCCTCATCAGGACTCATGACGTCCCTAGGTGATAGGTGCGGTGATAACCCTGGCGCTACCTAACCTATTTGGACCAAGGACTCCAGATGAATCCAACTCGCTAGGAGCCGAGTCACTAACATGAGGACTACACCCACACCCACAAGCAACAGGTTGACAAGATGCATGAAGACATCTCTCAACAAATGCATAAACCAAAATGACTCAACGAAAACCAAGAAGCCCTAAAAGTTAAGCAAGAAGTCTAGGCACAAAGTGTAAACTATTGTAATGTTACTAATGACATGAACGTTATCAAGTGTGAACTAATACAAAACTCAACAAAATCCATATGCTTTTCAGCAAGGTACATGTCTATTAAAGTAAGTGCACTAATCATCATTAAAAGTGATCTTACGTTGCTTCAATGTCTAAACGACAATGTTGTCTAATTTGACAAGTCCTAATTAATCAATAAACACAAATCTAATTTAACAATTTAATAGTACATAAATATATTAACTATATAAATATATATCGTTATTAATGTAACACTATTAATCAACCTCCTTATATATCCCCATTTATAACACTATTTATTTGGCGATTAAATTGCAATTGTTGTCTAAATTATATAAGTGGTTGTTGTCAATAAGTGAGTGCCATTTCAGTGCAAATTTTAATTCCATTTTAATGTTGTTATGCGGTTATAAATAAAATCCATTTCTATGATGTTCAATGCAATTATAATGCTAAATTGTTGTTCATAATTAAATGTCAGTTACAACTATTAAATGCAAATTTGATGCTATTATGCTACTTAGACATAATTTCCACCTCGATTGCATTTAATGGGATTTAATGCTATCTGTATGTTCATAATTAAATGTCATTCAGAGCCATTCAATGTAGTTTGTTGTTATTATTAAACGATATCCAACAACTATGATTATATTGCTAATTAACAAAGGAGGGATTTTGTCCAAAAACAACAATCCCAATTATTATCGTTGTCAGGTAAATGTAAAAACGCAACTATTTATCTCATAAGATATCTATCAATTGCAAAGGGTGATAACACAGTCAGAACACCATTACATAGTAAATACTCAGTCCTAACCCCATAGTTGTGTGAAAGTGCCATATTACAATAAAAATTAAAAAGGGTAGTTGTCATTAAAATATCAACTTAGAAAGTAGTATAACATCCACCCTTTTTTAATACTCTGAGCATAACTGTTGGAGAAATCTGTAAATACCTTTTAAATTGATAATAAAAACACATTTTACTTCTTCGTTCTACTGATGATCTCATAAGTTTATAAACAGGTCCAACTAAATCTGTAATGAAAATGAATTTATTTCTTGAACTTAGGTTTGTTGTTGTCTTTCCATTCAAACAGATTTCAATTTCTTTAAAACCCGGTTTGTGATAGTGCGAGATTGATAAACATTACATGCATTGGATTTTGATTGTTAAAATATAGTGGTAAAATAATAAATAAAGAACCAGAAAATTTATACACTAAGTATTTATACATAGATAAATAACAAAGAGGTTACATAAGCCATTTATGCTTCAAGTAATTAAATAATAGAATATTTGATCATGAGCATCCACCCTTCATTACATTCACCCATTTTTATTCATGAACATATTGAAAATAATGCCCACGTAATTAGTTGTTATCTTTAGATTTACATTTTCTCATTCTATTACCTTTGGTATTTTATTTCCTTTAATCAGATCTATCGGAGAAATCTCTGAAACAGAGATACGAACTTTTAGTATATTGCCTCGACAAATCTCTAAGATAGAGAGACGAACAAAGATAGATAAAAGACACTTCAACATTCGTTTTCACTCTTCTAATTACATTACTAAATTTAATTGAAAGTAAGCTGGGAAGGGATTTCCAGAGCAAAGGAAAGTGTTGAATCGCAAGGGTTGTTTGCCATCAGATTTAATAAAACGCAGAGAAAAGTTTCAAGGTTTAGTGTATAAAAAACTCAGAGTAAAATGCCATCACAAACAATAGATCGCAGAGAAAACTATGGATTTAAGACGCAAAGCTATTTGCCATCGAACTGTAAACAATTACAGAGGAAAATTTATAGTCAAGGTTTTAAATTGTAGAGCAAAAATTCACCAGTTTGTAAGGAATAAAATTTCAGAGAAAAATATAATTAATTCATCCATAGAGACTTAGGTAAAACATAGAGTTACAAATTTGGGGATAGGAATGATAACAATGGAAGAATTAATCAACACAAGAAGGCACAAAGACCAACAATCAGCCAAGAATAATCAACAAGGGTAGATGACTAGGAAAAAGAATCCTTTGCTCATCATCCATGCACATAAAAGCAGGGCATTAGAATCTATAGGTCGATGTGCACCTAAGTGACGAAATTTGATTCGGCTCCTGGATGACTGCTCAGACGTCGAATAATGAACTAGGGATGAGGATGAAGACCAGGCATAAACTCTTCATAACGATAAATTAAAACCAATAGGGTAGTCACAACATCAAGGATCAAGTGCCAAGGGAATCAAGTCAAGCAGCGAGCTTAAGGCTATGCCAAAATTAATATCTCAATTAAATTTCTAAGTCAACACCTTCTTACACAGTTAAAATTACAAAATTTAAAGTGTAAGGTATAATAATAATCTACCATGCAGAATAAAAGCAAGCATACTGTAGCCCAATTCGTCTGCTCTGAGTCATTGTCCCACGCGCTCCATGAAGCTCTTGCTTGCCGACCGATGAGACTTCACCGGTACCTCCCAGCCAACGCTATGGGTACTCTTCTTCCCCCTTAGCCCTTCAAGCTGCAAAGGGGCCACACACACTAAACCAGAGAACAACTAGCTCCCAGCTTACCTCGCAAGGTCGAGCTACCACTCCTCACTGAGTTGGGTATCCCAACTCCCACAAGCTAAGTTAGTCAAGTTTAAAATTCTACAGCGTAACGTTATGCATAACAGAAGAGATCCATCATCCTCCTTCTCCTTCCTTGATATAGAGTTTCTAAGTCATTTTATTTCCCAAATTCCCATTTAATTTTATTCCCAATAATTTTATTCAAAAAAATCCTCCCCGTACATGTGTCACTCATCCCCTTCATTGCACCGAAAATCTATTTCATTAATTAATTGATTACTACTATTTCCCTCACCCACCTAAAAACATTCCTATAATTGCTCCTAGGTGTCCCCATATTCCCTCACACAATTTAATGACTTACGCCCTTACTAATTTACTAGTTGAGCTCAATTTAGAAAGTTCTTAAAGAAAAGATTCCTTGATAAGTTAGTCATTCTGCTTTATCCTTATGTTTCCCTTTTCTCTTTATGTTTCCCCCTTTTTCCCTTAGTTTCCTAAATATTTTAAATTCCCTCTTTCCATTTTTATCTAATACTAAAATTAGTAAGTGTAGACTTTACGCTTTTTCTCCCTTTTTCATTTTAGTAAAAATTTTAATTAGCACATGTGACAAACAATTATTTCCCTTCTAAAATTTTAAATCCCTCCATAATTTGATTTTAATAATTTAATCGAGTTTCGTAACCCCTTTTTTCCACATGTTTTATGATGATTATTAGTATAATTATTACATATTTTTTATTTTCTTTCCAAAAGTATCACTTAGACTTAGATTTTATTTTCCTAGGCTGGGAGAAATTTTATTAGGGAAAATGCTTTTAATCTTTCTTATCACATTATTCATTCTAAGTCCATCTAGGTTTATTAACTTATTAGTTAACAACGCGATGTGCTCTTTGGGATGCACCAGGTGCTCCAAGGGTGCCACTCACTTCATTTTGTTTTTCTTGCATGATGTACCCTTCAAGACGCACTACATGCTCCAAGTGTGCCACTCACCTCTTGATTGACTTGGTAGACATCAAAAACCCCTGGAGTCAATACTCTGTCAGGTGATATTGTGGGAGACTAAGGGACTATAAGGAATAAGGCCCCTTCCTTATTGCGCGCCCCTTAGAATCATCATGAGAGACTGTCTCAATCTTCCCTCACGACATCGTGGGTCTTCTCGAACTAGGTAATCGTTAACCTACAGTTCGAGACATGACGAGAGTGCTAGTAGGCTATGGCAGGGCTGCTATCCACACCTCTCCCTCAACGTCTTTGGTTATCATGCGTGACATTTGCCTACCGAATATGACATGTCATAAGTAGTGAATCTTCGATTGACAAAATGAGAATTTGGACAACTTCCCATACAATTTGTGCTCTCGCAAACACTGTAGTACCAGCGCAAGTGCTCTTCATTCTCCTCCGTCGTCCGAGAGTAAGTCAAAATATCATCAATGAATATTTGGACGAACTTGTCCAAGTACTCGCGGAACCCCTCGTTCATCAAACTCATAAATACCCCTGGGGCCTTTGTCCATCCAAATGGTAAAATAGTAAACTCGTAATGACAATACCTCATCTTAAAGGTAGTCTTAGGGATGAAATTCTCCTTGATTCGTAACTAGTGATACCTTGATCTCAAGTCGATCTTGGAAAACACCGTCACACCCTTCATCTGGTTGAACGGATCATCAATCCTTGGAAGTGGATAATGATTCTTGATCCTTGCCTTGTTCAATTGGCAATAGTCAATGCAGAGTCTCCATGACCCATCCTTATTTCGTATGAAAATGAAAGGTGTGCCCCATAGTGACAGACTTGGACGTATAAGTGCGTGGTCTAGCAACTCCTTTAGTTTCATTCTCACCTCCTATAACTCCATGGTCGACATTCGATAAGGAATTCTAGCTATTGGTCTAGTCCCCGGTTTTAGGTCTATAGTAAACTCCAATTCCCTCTTCGGCAACATCCGAGATAACTCCTCCGGGAGGACTTCTGCAAACTCACTCACCACAGGAAGGTGTTCTAGACCTTCCACTACTCTGTTCTCATTTAACGCAAGGATCACATAAAGCTTACATCCCTTGTGCATGCTCTTACATAGCTACAAAGAAGAGATGAACCTTAGGGAAACTCCCTAGTTCCATCCTACAATCACACGTCTTTGTCCCTTATCATTGACCAAGCTCAACCATTTTGTCTTCCAATTGAGTATCACCTCATGCGATTCCAACCAGTCCATACCGATCACAACATCATAAGATTCTAAGATCGTGATGTACAGATTGGCCCTACTAAAAAATCTTCTAGGTTAAGGGTACAACCCGTAACCTTGCCTCTAACTTTCTATTTGGCTCCCGAAGCCATCTCCATAAAGCTAGAATCATCCTGTTCGACTCCCTTTACCTTAATCCTTTTTAGTGCTTCACTAGAAATGAAACTCTCGGTAGCACCAGGATCTATCAAAATGCTAAGGGTCTAGTCAACGACAATACCTGATGTCTCACGTACAGTCGACTAGTGCTCTACCTGAAGTTTATTCACCGCTACATGAATCTAATGGGCCTTGCCAAAATCTCCCTTGGTAGTGGGTCCGACTGATCTTGATACTCTAGTCCTCTCCACTGGGAATTCATGCTGGTAGTGTGTCTCTTTACAAGTCCAACACCCCTTTTTCAGTAACGTACTCATGGTACCTGAAGTAGAAGATGACGGCCCACCGGCCTGGAATCCTGGTCTGTTCTACTGAACAGGCCTAAACTATTGTTGTTGCGGTCGATGTTGATGTTGATGTTGTGGTCCCTGACAAGGTGTCTGTTGTTGAGGTGCTAGTCCCCGAGGTGTAGTGAAAGTGGATCCTCCATGGAATCCACGATACCCACGCCTCTGTCTAGCTGAGGTCTGATGTTGTTGCATACCAGATGACACCTGCCCTTCTGGTCTCTCTGGAGTCCTGCTCTGATCCCCGCTGATAAGATACTCCTCTGCTATTATTGACTTATGGAATGCATCATGCAAGGTATGAGCCATCAAAATCATAACTTTTGCATGTATGCTGACATTAAGGCTGAACAAGAACCTGTTGACCTTAAGTCTCTTAGTATTAAGGTGTAGAGAATACTGAAGGAACTCCATAAAATAGGCCTCATACTCAGGCACCATACGACTGCCCTGGCGTAAGGCATTGAACTCGTTGAGCTGATGCTCAATGAATTCCTCTGATATGTACCTCTCTCGGAACCATTCCTCAAACAGTTCCCATGACATGTATTCGACGATAATGCTCAATTGTGGCAGGAGCGTCTTCCACAATAGAAGAGTGCTCCCCTTCAATTGAAAGACCACCAAGCGGACCTTCATGTTGGAGGTATAGTCGTGAAGTGCAAATCAAATCACCATATTCTCCAACCATGTCTCGACGGTTGCTTTGTTCGAGGCACCAAAGAACTCGAGAAATTTGACCTTCTCGAGTTCACGGTGAATGCTACTAGTACCAACCGGAGCGCGTGGTGCACACTCAGGGGGTGTCAGTGCCCTGGCCTCATCTCTATCCAAACGGATAATCAATGCCTCAGACATGCACTGAAAAGATCTCATCAGCCCAACCACATCACCTATTGCTATCTGCTCCTACCTGACAACATGTTCGTCTCCATGGGGGTTAGACCCCTCAGGCGTGGATGTTGTTGGAGGCATCGCACCTCCTACCCTAACACCCCATCGTCTTCCTCCATGGCGCTCTCTAACCATGATTACCTACACAAATACAAGTCAACATAATTAGCATTATTATAATCAAATATCATATCAACAAAATTCGTAGTGTTCCCAAGTCGTGGGTTGAACCCGCTCTAATACCATATGTAGAGACCCATTCATTACGACTATAAGAGAAGAAGAAGGTACAATTGTTTTTTTTAAAATAGGATGACAACAACGATTACAGATAAACAACACATTTGACAATGAGCACCATGCCCGCAGAACAGGCAACAAGCAATTATGACTTCACACACTAGACCAAGAGCAACTGGGTGAAACATGTGTAAAATAACAAGGATAAATGACTATCCACCCGACACATACATGACCACACCTACAAGCTAGGGGAAAACATCCCCATCCCGACACAATGGCCTCGATGGCCATTTAACTAAAACCTCGATGGCACACAACTCAATGCCTGAAGGCATTCAACCCATGCACCATTAGAAAACTTACAATGATCAACAACACTCACACGAAAGACACAAACTCCGGCCAAGCTAGCATTTGCTTCTATCCAATAGGGCACGCCATGACCCCCTCATCAGGATTCATGACACCCCCAGGTGATAGGTGCGGTGATAACCCTAGCGCTAACTAACCTATCTAGACCAAGGACTCTAGATGATTCCAACTCGTTAGGAGCCGAGTCACTAACATGAGGACTACACCCACACTCCCAATCAATGGGTCGACAAGATGCATGAAGACATTGCTCAACAAATGCGCGAACCAAAATGACTTGATGACAACCAAGAAGCCCTAAAAGTTAAGCAAGAAGTCTAGGCGCGAAGTGTAAACTATTGTAATGTTACTAATGGCATGAACACTATCAAGTCTGAACTAATACATAACTCAAAAAAATCCATATGCTTGTCAGCAAGGTACATGTCTATTAAAGTAAGTGCACTACTCATCATTAAAAGTGATCTTACGTTGCTTCAATGTCTAAACGACAATGCTGTCTAATTTGACAAGTCTTAATTACTCAATAAACACAAATCTAATTTAACAGTTTAACAGTACATAAAGATATTAACTATATCAATATATATCGTTTTTAATGTAAGACTATTAATCAACCTCCTTATATATCCCCGGTTATAACACTATCAACAATATTAATTACAACATGTTGTCCATCATATATAAAATTTGTTGGCGATTAAATTGCAATTGTTGTCTAAATTATATAAGTGGCTGTTGTCAATAAGTGATTTCCATTTCAGTGCAAATTTTAATGCCATTTTAATGTTGTTATGTGGTTATAAATAAAAGTCATTTTTACACTGCTCAATTCAATTTTAATGCTAACTTTTTGTTCATAATTAAATGTCACGTCCAACTATTAAATGCGAATTTGATACTATTATGTTGCTTATACATAATTTCCACCTGGATGCCATTCAATGGGATTTAATTCTATCTTCCTATTCATAACTAAATGTCATTCAGAGCCATTCAATGCAGTTTGCTGCTATTATTAAACGATATCCAACAACTATGATTATTATTGCTAATTAATAAAGGAGGGACGTTGTCCAGAAACAACAATGCAAATTATTATCGCTGTTAGGTAAATGTAAAAACGCAATCATTTATCTCATAAGCTATCTATCAATTGAAAAGGGTGAGAACGCAGTCAGAACACCATTACATAGTAAATACGCAGTCCTAACCCCATCGTTCTCTGAAAGTGCCATCTTACAATCAAAATTTAAAAGGGTAGTTGTCACTAAAATATCAACTCAGAAAGTAGTATAACATCCACCCTTCAACAGTTTTGTTAATTCGTAGCATGTTACTAATCACGCTCACATAATTATGTTTTCCCCTTTTTTCTAATACTCTGAGCATAACTGTTGGAGAAATCTGTAAACACCTTTTAAATTGGTAATAAAAACACATTTTACTTTTTTGTTCTACTAATGATCTTATCAGGTTATAAACAGGTCCAATTAAATCTGTAAAGAAAATGCATTTATTTCTTGAACTCAGGTTTGTTGTTGTCTTTCCGTTCAAATAGATTTCAATTTCTGTAAAACCCGAATTGTTAGATTGCGAGATTCCTAAACATTACATGCATTTGATTTTGATTGTTAAAACATAGTGGTAAAATAATAAATAATGAACCAGAAAATTTATACACTAAGTATTTATACATAAATAAATATCAAAGAGGTTACATAAGCCATTTCTGCTTTTGGTAATTAAATAATAGCAGATTTGATCGTGAGCATCCACCCTTCATTACGTTCATCAATTTTTATTCATGAAAATATTGCAAATAATGCCCACGTAATTAGCTGTTATCTTTATATTTACATTTTCTCATTATATTACCTTTGGTATTTTATTTCCTTTAATCAGATATCTGGAAGAAATCTCTGAAACGGAGATAAGAACTTTCAGTATATCTCGTGGACAAATCTCTAAGATAGAGAGACGAACATAGATAGATAGAAGATGCTTCAGCATTCGTTTTCACTCTTCTATTTACATTACTAAATTTAATTGAAAGTGGACAAATCTCTAAGATAGAGAGACGAACATAGATAGATAGAAGATGCTTCAGCATTCGTTTTCACTCTTCTATTTACATTACTAAATTTAATTGAAAGTAAAATGGGCAGGGCTTTCCAGAGTGAAGGAAAATGTTGAATCGCAAGGGTTGTTTTCCATTGGATTTAATAAAACACAGAGAAAATTTTTGAGGTTTAGTGTATCGAAAACTTAGAGTAAAATCCCATCAGAAATAATAGATCACAGAGAAAACTATGGATTTAAGACGTAGAGATATTTTCCATCAAAAAATTTACAATCAAGGTATTAAATTGTAGAGAGAAAATTCACGAGTTTGTAAGGAATAAAATTTCAGAGAAAAAGATATGTAATTCGTCCATCAATACGTAGGTAAAACACAGAGTTACAAATTTGGGGATAGGAATGATAACAATGGCAGAATTACTCAACACAAGAAGGCGCAAAGACCATAAATCAACCAAGAACAACCAACAGGGGTACACGATAGGGGAAAAACATCCTTTGCTCATCATCCATGCATAGAAAAGCAGGGAATTAGAATCTATAGGTCGATGTGCACCAAACTGACGACCGTCGATTCAACTCTTGGTCGACTGCTCAGGCGTGGACTGATGAACTAGGGATGAGGATGGAGACCATGCATAAAATATTCATAAATATCAATTAAAACCAACATGATAGTCACAACATCAAGGATCAAGTGCCAAGAGAATCAAGTCAAGCATCGAGCTTAAGGCTATGGGGAAATTAAGTTCTCAATTAAAATGCTAAGTCAACACCTTCTTACACACTTAAAATTACAGAATTTAAAGCATAAGGTATAATAATAATCTACCATGCAGAATAAAAGTAAACGTATCGTAGCCCAATTCATCTTCTCTGAGTCGTTGTCCCGCACGCTCCATGCAGCTCTTGCTTGTTGATCGATGAGACTTCACCGGTACCTCCTAGACAACGCTAGGGGTACTCTTATTCCCCCTTAGCCCCCTAAGCCACAAAGGGGCCACACACACTAACCCAGAGAACAACTAGCTCCCAGCTCGTCTCGCAAGGCCGAGCTACCAATACTTAGCGAGTTGGGTATCCCAACTCCCACAAGCTAAGTCAGTCAAGTCTAAAATTCTATAGCGTACGGTTATTTGTAGCAAAAGAGATCCATCCTCCTCCTTCTCTCGCCTTTATATAGAGTTTCTAAGTCATTTTATTTCCCAAATTCCCATTTAATTTAATTCTCAATAATTTGATTCAGAAAAATCTTCTTCGTACATGTGTCACCCATCCCCTTCATTGCAGCTGAAATCAGTTTCATTAATTAATTAATTACTCCTCTTTCCCTCACCCACCTAAAAACATTCGTAGAATCGCTTCTAGGTGTTCCCATATTCCCTCACACAATTTAATAACTTACCCCCTTAATAATTTACTAGTTGATTTCAATTTAGAAAGTTCTTAAAGGCCAGATTCATTGCCAAGTTAGTCATTCTGATTTTTCCTTATGTTTCTCTTTTCTCTTTGTGTTTCCCCCTTTTTCCCTTGGTTTTCTAAATCTTGTAAATTCCCTCTTTCCCTTTTTATCTAAAACTTAAATTAGTAAGTGTAGACTTTATGTTTTTTCCCCCTTTTTCATTTTAGTAAAAATTTTAATTAACACATGTGACAAACAATTATTTCCCTTTTAAAATTTTAAATCCCTGCATAATTTGATTTTGATAATTTAATCGAGTTTCATACCCCCTTTTTGTCACATGTTTAATTATGATTATTAGTATATTTATTTATTTATTTTTATTTTCTTTCCACAAGTATCACTTAGACCTAGATTTTATTTTCCTAGGCTAGGCAAAATTTTATTAGGGAAAATATTTTTAATCTTTCTTATCAAATTATTCACTCTAAGTCCATCTAGGTTTATTCACTTATTATTTAACAACGTGACGTGCCCTTCAGGACACACCAGGTTCTCCAAGGGTGCCACTCACCTCATTCTATTTCCCTTGCGCGACATGCCCTTCAGGATGCACTACGTGCTCCAAGGGTGCCACTCACCTCTTGACTGACTTGGTAGACATAAAAAACCCCTAGAGTCAATACTCCCTCAGGTGATCTTGTGGGAGACTAAGGGCCTCTAAGTAATAAGGTCGCTGCCTTATTGCATGCCCCTTAGAATCATCATGAGCGATTTCCACAGTCTTCCCTCACGATATCATAGGTCTTCTCGAACTAGGTAATCGTTAACCTACAGTTCGAGACACTACGGTAGTGCTAGTAGGATGTGGTAGGTCTGTTGTCCACAACTTTCCCTCGACGTCTCTGGTTATCGTGCGTGATCCCTCTACTCCACATGTGAGTATATTCGGCAAGCTATCATCAGCCTGCATCATCAACGAATCATGTTAGAAATAATATCCATAATCATATCATCTAATCAGATGCAAAAATGTCATATATACAACAATAAAACCCCAACAGTCCACTCCCTGACTTGATCCAGAGTCCAAGGGGTTTCATCGATGCCTCTGCATCCTCGAGGTCCAAAATTCTATACACTCAGGAAAACCGAGTCAATAACACATGTCTATGTCAATATAGAAAAATAACATGTCATCAATCCATAACACTTCATAATCATAATCAAATTCCCAATAGTATAATAATCTGGATCACTTGCAAGCAAGTGCCCTCAAAGAATAAGTTTACTCAGAGTGCGCAAGAGCAGGATGCTACAACGAAACCCTCGCATCTCAAGACCCGTGGATAGTACCTAACCCCGATGATTATCTTCGCTATGGCGAGAAAATGCCTTTAAGTTCAGTTGAGTCAGCTTATCAAGCCATTCAATCGACAACCCCTTCTACCCCCTCTTTTAGTGAATCATATCATAATCCACTTCACATCATTTTTCCTATCAACGAGATGATTATGTCTGTTATATCTATGGAAGACACCCCTTGGGATGATGGACATCATCGTTCCATTCTCTTCATGGAACAACACACTTTAGAGAGTTACCAACAGATTTCGATTCTGTCGACCATTGTTGTCATTTTTTATGTTCCTGAGTCAACACACGATGTGCTTTACGAAGGGAACCTGAGTAATGTTTCATCCACTATTCCTGTTGACATATCTATTAAACTTGGAGTTGTTGAATATGTTCACATCGGAGCCACTTGTTCCGATAATGAAGTTGTCACTTATGAAGCTATTTTAAAATAATTTCGTGATGTTTTCTCTTGGATTTACGAAGTGATGTCGGGTATTGACATTGATATTGTTGTACATGAAATTAAGACCTACCCGAATGCTAAACCCATTCAACAGAGACTTCAGCTAGTCCACCCCCATAAATTTGTCGTTATGAAACTCAAAGTTGAAAAAATTCTCAAGGCTGGCTTTATCTATCCTATGGATTTCACTGATTGGGTATCCAATCTAGTTCTAGTTAATAAAAAACAGGGCATGACCTGTGTATGCATCAATTATAGCGATATTAATAAATCTTGTCCCAAGGACAACTTTCCAACCCCTTTCGTTGACCATATCGTCTATGATTGCACTGGGAGTGAAATATTCTCATTAATGGACGGTTTCTCCGGCTATAATTATATTAACATTTTACCCGCAGATCAAAACAAAACTTCTTTCATTTGTGCTTGGGGTACTTTTGCCTACCGGAAACTCCCTTTCGGTTTGAAGAACGCTGGTGTGACTTTTCAACGTGCCATGTCTTATGCTTTTCACGATATCAAGCACATTCTACAACCATATATCAATGATCTACCGACCCATTCCATGCGCCGCCAAGATCACGTGGCCCATCTTCAAGCCATTTTTATTTGTTTTCGTTATTATCGTATACATTTAAACCCACACAAATGTGTTTTTTGTGTGGATTCCGACTGAATTTTTCGTTTTGTTGTGTCATTTCATGGAATTAGGGTGGATCCTTTGAAGTTTGAGGCAATCATTAATATACCTCCTCCTTCTACTTTACATCAACTCCAAAGTTTGCAAGGGAAGGCAAACTTTTTGAGTCGATTCATTCCCAACTACATTGAGTTAACGCTAGGATTTACTCGACTGTTGAAGAAGGGTTACGAAGTCGTATGGGACAAAACTTCCAAAAAAGACTTCAAAGCTTTGAAACTTTCCCTATGATCCAAATTTTATGAGCAGAACGAAATGAATAAAGATTATTAACAGGTGCTTAACACAAAATAACAGAGATACAGTAAAACTGCTTTTCTATTCAATAACGAAATAAGTTGAAACTGTAAAATGCAGTGGAAACAAGCTTGTTGGAATCGTGGCGGCTTATCTCTGAGAAGAGATGTGACAACAGTGTGCATTCGCAAGAAAAAGGTTACAATGAGGCTCTGAAGGCATTTTTAAAATAAGCAATAATGCCAAAAACCCTAGACATCCAAAAACCTAACCCTAGGAGATGAAGCGCCAAAAGTCATGTGGGCCCCGTTTGGGTAAGCTAGTACATCAACTTCCCGGGGTCGTAACTTTTGCATACGATCTCCGTTTTAGGCGTGTGATAGCCCATTGGAAAGTTATCATCGAGGAGATTCATTTTTGGGGCTCAATAATGTTTTTGACTATCATTGAGGAGATTGATACCAAAAAACCTTCATTTAGGCCCTCAAAATGGCCCCGAAGGTAAAAACTACTAAAAATAGTAAATTGCCAAAAATGTCAGAAAGTTGTTTTGAGCCAGTTGGAAAAGGTGGGTGGCCATCGATATCCATATGGATCAATCCTCCATCCTTAGTAAGCAATGGTCTCCATTGCGTTGAGGTCCCCCATTAGATGAGGAAATTTCTGCTGAATTTGGCCCCGGGTGAGCCACTTGCCTTGGTGTAGGAGTTTCCCTGCTTTGACGACTCGATAAAGCTGGATCCTTTGTTGTCGAGTTCCCTTGATCTGTCTATCCACAATTTTATCATTGGATTCCTGTTGTATGCAGTTGGGGTTGAGTTCTGTTGGTGTCAGTTGTTCTGCTACTTCTGAGGTGTCCAATAATGGTGGGAAATAAGGGCGAAGGAGATCCACATTGAACACTGGGTGAAGGCCAAGGAAAGGAGGAATGTTGAGCTCAAAAGCATTATCCCCAATGGCCTGGGTGATAGTGTATGGTCCATAACAGAGTGGGAAAAGCTTCCAATGGGGTCTTATAAGGTGTTCTTTCTGCAAGTACAACCAAACTTTGTCGCCCACTTGAAACTTATGCGGCACCCGATATTGATCATGGCGTTGTTTGTACTTGTCATTGGACTTCTGTAAGATATCCTGAACTTGTTGGCAAATGTGCTGGATCCACTCAATGAACCAGGTGGTTTTGTCAGCTTCAGTTGGAGCAGTAGATGAGTCAGTCGAAGTGACCACAAGCAGAAGTTCAACATCTATGGGACCAATGGTTGGAATCCCAACCCCACTTGAAAGGGGCTATGGCCGGTTGAGCTATGCAAGGATTGGCTGTAGCTCTGCTGGACATAGGGAAGGCTCTCATCCCATGTGTGAGGGTTCTTTGAATTATACATGCGAAGGATATGCACAATCATTCGATTTACAACCTCGGTTTGGCCATCTGTCTGGGGGTGGAAGGCCGTGGTTTTGGTGAGCTTGGTGTCCAACAGTGACTAGAGGTTCGACCAGAATGTGCTGAGAAATCGACTATCGCGATATGATACAATGGTTTGTGGGATTCCAAAATGTACCCAAACTTGTTCAAAGAAGAGCTTGGCAGTGGCCTCTGTTGTGATGCTCTTCTTGCAGGAAACAAGAATCGCCATCTTAGAAAAACGATCAACAACAATAAAAACACAGTCATTTCCCTGCTTGGTGGATGGGAAGCCGGACATGTAGTCCATTGAGATGGATTCCCATGGCCTGTCAGGAGTAGGAAGAGGGGTGTACAGGCCCTATTTCTTAGTGGTCGGTTTGGCAATAGCACAGGTAGTGCAGGACCTGATATGCTTGCTGACCTCCTGTCGAAGTTTCGGCCAGTAGAAATGTTTTTGTAGCATCGCCACTGTCTTTTTGACACCGAAGTGTCCTACCACCCGACTGTAGTGGTCTTCCCAGATCAGCTTCGCTTGCTCACTTGATGGAACACAGATATGACCTAGACGACATAACAACCCATCCTGAAGATGGGAACTATCGACAACTGCATTTGCACCCAACATTTGGTAGGTGGTGGCGAAGTCAGGGTCTATCTCATAGAGTTGGGGCCATCCAGATGTCTCATGGTTGTAAGAGTCTAGCACCGTGGTGAGTGCTGCGACTGGCGGTTTGCTGAGGAAATCAGTGACGCGATTGGTGCTTCCTGTTTTATACTTGATGTTAAGGTGGAATTTATGCAAGTATGTGGACCACTTTTGATGGCGGTCATTTTGCAGTTTTCCCTGTGTCTACATGAACTGCAGTGGCTTATGATCAGTGTGGATGACTGTCTCCTTCCTAAGAATACAATGTCTCAACTGGCGGCATGATTGCACAATGGAGTACATTTCTTTGTCGTAAGTAGGGTACTTACAGACATTATCGGACAGTGTCTCACTATGATAGGCCACAGGGTGGTCGTGCTGAGTGAGAACGACACCCACAACATTGTCTAAAGCATCTGTCTCGATCTCAAAGGGATGTTGCAGGTTCGGTAGTGAAAGTACTAGGGCTGAGCACAAGAGCTAATTCAAATCATCAAACGCTTATTGTTGGGACTGGCCCCACGCAAAATTTTCCTTACCACCAGCCCTGTTTATTTGGCTGAGGGCCCATGCAATATGGGAGAAACCCAACACGAACCTGCGGTAGAAATTAGCAAGTCCCAAGAAGCTCTGAAGCTCAATGAGTGTTGTTGGGGCTCACCAGTCACGGATGACTTGGATCTTGGCTGGATCCACATGTACACCATGTTGATCAATGACGTAGCCCAGGTAATGGACCCTGTCCATTCCGAAGGAGCATTTTTCTAGGTTGGCGTATAGCTTGTGCTATCGCAGGGTGTGCAGAACCTACTGAATATGCTGCAAGTGTTCGGCCCAAGTCTTGCTTTAAATTAGAATGTCATCCAGATACACCACTACAAAAGTATTTATGAATGGTCGTAGGATATTGTCCATCATCCTCATGAACTTGGCTAGAGCATTTGTCAAACCAAAGGGCATGACCAACCATTCAAAAAGTCCTTCCTTTGACTTGAAAGTAGTCTTCCATACATCTGTATGTTCTATCAGGACCTGGTGGTATCCAGACTTCATATCCATCTTACTGAAGTATTTGTCCCCCGTGAGTTGATCAAGGAGGTCATCGATTCGGGGAATCGGGTACCGGTTTCTGACAGTGATTTTATTCAGAGCCATGTAATCAATACAGAGTTGCCAAGTTCCATATTTCTTCTGTACCAACACGATTGGGCTCCTGCAAGGTGATGAGCTGGGGAAGATGTGCCCCTTGTGGAGCAGTTCTTGGATCTGTCACTTGATCTCCTCATTCTCTAACAAAGAGCGACGATAGACTGACCCATTGGGCAGCGATGCACTGGGGGTCAGATCGATGGGGTGCTTGACCTGGTAGTGCAGAGGTACCCCTGTAGGTGAGGAGAATATATCCGAGTATTCTTCCACGACCTTATCTACTTGCTTCTGCTGTGTGGAGAGATTGGTCGCATAGACCTTGGATGTGGCTGTGATCCTTCGCTTATTCTGAGAGTGAATCACAAAGAAGACAAACATCCTCATATTCAATATGACCTTCCTGCATTGCTTAGCAGAGATCAAGGAAATACCACTAGGTGGGACTGCCTCGGGTATCCTGTAAAATTTCTTGTTCAAAGTAATAATAACACTACGAGGCCTAGACTCATATACAGCATGATGTTTCCATAAATAAGGTTGACCCAAAAGAACATCACAAACTTCGAGAGGAGAAACGTCACACAATACCTTGTCTTTGACGGGCTTGATGTCATACGATAGTCGACACTATTGGCTGACACGGAGATTGCTTCCTTGGTGGAGCCATCCAATGGCGTAGGGTTGTGGGTGAGGTGTTCTTGAGAGGGCCAGCCACTTGACGACCTCTACTGATATGAGGTTCTTCTGGCTACAGCTATCAATGATGAAGTGCAGCGGGGTGCCTTTTACCCACATCTGTCAATGGAAGAGGCGCTCTCCTTCTTCTGGCTCGTCTGGTTCACCAGGATGGAGCTTGGTGGTAGCAACGGTGGCACTGGGTTCCGCATCAATGATCCGTCTTCCCCTTTCTGGTTCTATCTCGGAGTCAAAATTTTCATCTGATTCAGAGGCTTTCACTTCCGCCACCAACGACTGCTTTGAGTGGCAGTCAGCAATGTTATGCCAAGGGCTCTTATGGAAGTTGCACCACTTCCTGGTATATTTCTTTGTCTTTCTGGTGTCCTTATTTTCTTGTGTCTTGTACTGGTTGTCTTTATACTTCCCATCTTTGCTCTGTCCTTTGTTCGATGAGTTGGGGCCACCCTTTCCTAGCTTTTGTTGTGAGGGGTTCCCAGGCCCAAATTGTCGCGTCTTTTGTTTGACCTTCTGTTCGATTTTGACGACATATCGGTAGGCCACGCCCAAGGATGAGATGTCCAGAAATTCCATTTCGGTATGGATGTATATATGCAGAGCACCATGATACTTGAGCACCATATGTCGCTCCGAATCTTTGATACCCAACTTGGTGCACAAGGTATGGAAGATATTTGTGAAATCTGGCACTGCTTGGTCTCTTTCTTACCAAGGTGTGGTCCATTTGGTATACAGGTCATCATAACTTTCGACAGGGTAGTATTGTTCCTTAACGACATCCCTAAAGGATTCCCAGGTGGTATTGACTGAAAATAATGAGGTTTCCTCTGTTTCCTTTTGCTCACAGAAAGTTTCCCACCAATCTTTGACATGGGGAACGACTTTGAGGAGTGCAAAAGTAATCTTTTCTCTATCCGAAAATTTATGAACAAAAAAATACCCTTCTAGTAGATTCAACCACTTGTCTACAGCATCTGCGTCTATCTGAACTTCAAATATAGGAATATCAAAGTTTATTTGTACCTTGAAGGGGGTGGCGCCTCCATTCGAAGAAGATGCGTCGCCTGTTGGTAGTCGTCGAAGGATTTGCACAAAACTATCTTTCATCTCGTTCCTCTGTTGCATGAGGGCTTCCTCAATAAATAGTTTCAAAGTAGCTCCTATCCCATCATATTTATTTTCTCCTGCCATGGAAGGTCGCTTGGGCGTGAGAGAGCTTATGTCCTCAAGAGAAACAAGCTCGAGACCCAACTCTTTGTACTCTGACCTCGTTGGGGACATGCATTAAGACGACAAGGAGCAGACCGTTGTGATACCATTGATCCAGATTTTATGAGAAGAACGAAATGAATACAGATTACTAACAGGTGCTTAACACAAAATAATAGAGATACAACAAAACTGGTTTTCTATTCAATAACAAAATAAGTTGAAACTGTAAAATGCAGCAGAAACAAGCTTGCCGGAATGGTGGGGGATTATCTCTGAGAAGAGATGTGACTTAAGCGTGCATTCACAAGAAAAAGGTTAAAATGAGGCTCTGAAGGCCTTTTTACAATAAGAAAGAATTCCAAAAACCCTAGACATCCAAAAACCTAACCCTAGGAGATGAAGCACCAAAAGTCATGTGGGCCCCGTTTGGGTAAGCTAGTACATCAACTTCTCGAGGTCGTAACTTTTGCATATGATCTTTGTTTTAGTGGTGTGATAGCTCATTGGAAAGGTATCATCGATGAAATTCATTTGGGGGCTCAATTATCCCTTTGATTGTCATTGAGGAGCTCAATACTGAAAAACCTTCATTTAGGCCCTCAAAATGGCCCCGGAAGTAAAAACTGCTAAAAATAGTAAATTGACAAAAATGTCAGAAAGCTATTTTGAGCCAGTTGGAAAAGGTGGGTCGCCACCGATATCCATCTAGATCAATCCTCCCTCTTTAGTAAGAAATGGTATCCATTGAGTTGAGGCCCACCATTAGATGAGGAAATTTCTGCTGAATTTTGCCCCAGGTGAGCCACTTGCCTTGGTGCAGGAGATGCCCTGCTTTTACGACTTGATAAAGATGGATCCTTTGTTGTCGAGTGCCCTTGATCTATCTGTCCACAATATGATCATTGGATTTCTATTGTATGCAGTCGGGGTTGAGCTCTGTTGGTGTCAGTTGTTCTGCTACTTTTGAGGTGTCCAATAATGGTGGGAAATAAGGGCGAAGGAGATCCACGTTGAACACTGGGTGCAGGCCAAGGAAAGGAGGAATGTTGAGCTAAAAATCATTATCCCCCATGGCCTAGGTGATAGTGTACGGTCCATAACAGAGTGGGCGAATCTTCCTATGGGGTCCTGTAAGGCGTTCTTTCTGCAAGTGCAACCAAACTTTGTCGCCCATCTAAAACTTATGCGGCACCCGATGTTGATCATGGTGTTGTTTGTACTTGTCATTGGACTTCTGTAGGATATCCTGAATCTTTTGGCGGATGTGCTAGATATGCTCAATGAATCGGGTGGATTTTTTAGCTTCAGTTGGAGCAGGAGATGAGTCAGTCGAAGTGACCGCAAGGGGAAGTGCAACATCTATGGGACCCAATGGTTGGAATCCCAACCCCACTTGAAAGGGGCTATGGTCGGTTGAGCAATGCAAGAATTGGTTGGAGCTATGTTGGACATAGGGAAGGCTCTCATCCCATGTGTGAGGGTTATTTGAATTATACATGCAAAATATATGCACAATCATTCGATTTACAACCTCGGTTTGGCCATCTGTCTGGGGGTGGAAGGCCGTGGATTTGGTGAGCTTGGTGTCCAGTAGTGACCAGAGGTTCGACCAGAATGTGCTGAGAAATCGACTATCCCGATCTAATACAATGGTTTGTTGGATTCCAAGATGTACCCAAACTCGTTCAAAGAAGAGCTTGGCAGTGGCCTCTGTTGTGATTCTCTTCTTGCAGGCAGCCAGAATCACCATCTTAGAAAAATGATCAACAACCACAAAAACACAGTCATTTCCCCGCTTGGTGGATGGGAGGCCGGACATGTAGTCCATTGAGATGGATTCCCATGGCCTTTCAGGAGTAGGAAGATGGGTGTACAGGCCCTGTTTCTTAGTGGTCGGTTTGGCAATACCGTAGGCAATGCAGGACCTGATATGCTTGTTGACCTCTTGTCAAAGTTTTGGCTAGTAGAAATGTTTTTGTAGCATCACCACTGTCTTTTTGACGCTGAAGTGTCCTGCCACCCGACTGTAGTGGGCTTCCCAGATTAGCTTTGCTCACTCACTTGATGGAACATAGATATGACCGAGACAACATAACAACCCATACTAAAGATGGAAATTACCGACAACTGCATTTGCACCCAACATTTGGTAGGTGGTGGCGAAGTCAGGGTCTGTCTAATAGAGTTGGGGCCATCCAGATGTCTCATGGCTACAAGAGTCTAGCACCGTGGTGAGTGTTGTTACTAGTGGTCTGTTGAGGCAATCAACGACGCAATTGGTGCTTCCTGTTTTATACTTGATGTTGAGGTGGAATTGCTGCAAGTATGTGGACCACTTTTGATGGAGGTCATTCTGTAGTTTTCGTTGTGTCTGCATGAACTGTAGTGGCTTATGATCAGTGTGGATGATTGTCTCCTTCCCAAGAATGTAATGTCTCAACTGGAAGCATGCTTGCACAATGCAGTACATTTCTTTGTCATAAGTAGGGTACTTACGGACAATATTGGACAGTGTCTCACTATGATAGGCCATGGGGTGGCCATGCTGAGTGAGAACGGCGCCCACAACATAGTCTGAAGCATCTGTCTCGATCTCAAAGGGATGTTGTAGGTCCGGTCATGAAAGTACTAGGGATGAGCTCGAGCGCTGCTTCAAATCATCGAATGCTTGTTGTTGGGACCATCCCCACACAAATTTTTCCTTACCACCACCCCTGTTTATTTGGATGAGGGCCCATGCAATATGGGAGAAACCCAACACAAACCTGCAGTAGAAATTAGCAAGTCCCAAGAAGCTCTGAAGCTCAATGAGTTTTTTTGGGGTTGGCCAGTCACGGATGACTTGGATCTTGGCTAGATCCATATGTACACCATGTTGATCAATGATGTAGCCCAGGTAATGGACCCTGTCCATGCCGAAGGAGCATTTTTCCAGGTTGGCGTATAGCTTGTGTTGTCATAGGGTGTGCAGAACCTACTGAATATGCTGCAAGTGTTAGGCCCAAGTGTTGTTGCAAATTCGAATGTCATCCAGATACACCACTACAAAAGTATTAGTGAATGGTCGCAGGATATCGTCCATCATCCTCATGAAAGTGGCTAGAGCATTTGTCAAACCAAAGGGCATGACCAACCATTCAAAAAGTCCTTCCTTTGACTTGAAAGTTGTCTTCCATACATCTGTCTGTTCTATCAGGACCTGGTGGTAGCCAGACTTCAGATCCATCTTACTAAAGTATTTGGCCCCCGTGAGTTGATCAAGGAGGTCATTGATTCAGGGAATCGGGTGTCGGTTTCTGACAATGATTTTATTCAGAGCCCGGTAATCAATATAGAGTCACTAGGTTCCATATTTCTTCTGTACCAACACGATTGGGCTCCCGCAAAGTGATGAGCTGGGGAGGATGTACCCCTTGTGGAGCAGTTCTTGGATCTGTCACTTGATCTCCTCATTCTATAACAAAGAGCGATGATAGACTGGCCCATTGGGCAGCGATGCGCCGGGGGTCAGATCGATGGGGTGCTTGACCTGGCAGTGCAGAGGTACCCCTGTAGGTGAGGAGAAGATATCAGAGTATTCTTCCACGAACTTATCTACTTGCTTCTGCTATGTGGAGAGATTGGCTGCAGAGAACTTGGATGTGGCTGCGATCTTTTGCTTGTTCTGAGAGCGAATCACGAAGAAGACAAACTTCCCTGTTTCTGAGATGACCTTCCTACATTTCTTAGCAGAGATCAAGGAAATAACACTAGGTGGGACTACCTTGGGTATCCTATACAATTTCCTGTTCATAGTAATAATAACACTACGAGGCCTAGACTCATATACAACATGACGTTTCCATAAATAAGGTTGTCCCAAAAGAACATCACAAACTTCGAGAGTAGCAACATCACACAATACCTCGTCTTTAAAGGGCTTGATTCCATACGATAGTCGACACTACTACTTGACACAGAGATCGCTTCCTTGGTGGAGACATCCAATGGTGTAGGGTTGTGGGTGTAGCGTTGTTGATAGGGCCAGTCTCTTGATGACCTCTGTTGAGATGAGGTTCTTCTGGCTACCGCTATCAATGATGAAGTGCAGTGGGGTGCCTTTTACCCACATCTATGAATGGAAGAGTCACTCTCCTTCTTCTAGCTCGTCTGGTTCACCAGGCTGGAGCTTGGTGGTAGCAACGGTGGAATTGGGTTCCCCATCAATGATCCATCTTCCCCTTTCTGGTTCTGTCTCAGAATCAGAATCTGCATCTGATTCATAGGCTTTCACCTTGGCCACCAGCGACTTCTTTGAGTGGCAGTTAATATTGTTATGCCAAGGGCTCTTATGGAAGTTGCACCACTTCCCGCTATCTTTCTTTATGTTTATGGTGTCCTTCTTTGCTTGCGTCTTGTACTGGTTGTCTTAATACTGCTCATCTTTTCTCTGTCCTTTGTTCGGTGGGTTGGGGCCGCCCTTTCCTGGATTTTGTTGTGAAGGGTTCCCAGGCCCAAGTTGCCACGTGTTTTGTTTGAGCTTCTGTTCGATTTTGACGGCATATCGGTAGGCTGTGCCCAAGGATGAGATGTCCGGAAATTCCATTTTGGTATAGATGTATCTATGTAGAGCACCGTGATACTTGAGCACCAGATTTCGCTCTGAATCTTTGATATCCAACTTGGTGCACAAGGTATGGAAGATATATGTGAAATATGGCACTGCTTGGTCTCTTTCTTGCCACAGTGTGGTCCATTTGGTATACAGGTCGTCATAACTTCTGACAGGGTAGTATTGTTCCTTAATAGAATCCTTGAAGGATTCCCAGATGGCCGTGACTGAAAATAATGATGTTTCCTCTATTTCCTTTTGCTCACATAATGTTTCCCACCAATCTTTGACATGGGGAACGGCTTTGAGGAGCACAAAAGTAATATTTTCTCTATCCGAAAATTTGTGAACCGAAAAATACCCTTCTAGTAGATTCAACCACGTGTCTACAACATCTGCGTCTATTTGACCTTCAAATATAGGAATATAAAATTTTATTTGTACCTTCAAGGGGGCGGCGCCTCCATTTGAAGAAGATGTGTCGCATGTTGGTAGTCGTCGAAGGATTTGTGCGAAACTATCCATCATCTCGTTCCTCTGTTGCGTGAGGGCTTCCGCAATCAACAGTTTGAAAGGATCTCATGTCCCATCATCTTTCTTTTCTGCTACCATGGGAGGTCTTTTGGGCGTGCGAGAGATTTTGTACTCAAGAGAAACAAGCTCGAGACCCAACTCTTTGTACTCCGACCTCGTTGGGGACATTCATTAAGACGACAAGGAGCAGACCGGTCTAATACCACTGATCCGGATTTTATGAGAAGAATGAAATGAATACAGATTATTAACAGGTTCTTAACACAAAATAATAGAGATACAGTAAAACTGGTTTTCTATTCAATAACAAAATAAGCTGAAACTGTAAAATGCAGTGGAAACAAGCTTGTTGGAATGGTGGTGGCTTATCTCTGAGAAAAGATGTGACAGCAGCGTGAATTCGCAAGAAGAAGGTTACAATGAGGCTCTGAAGGCCTTTTTACAATAAGAAAGAATTCCAAAAACCCTAGACATCCAAAAACCTAACCCTATGAGATGAAGCACCAAAAGTCATGTGGGCCCTGTTTGGGTAAGCTAGTACATCAACTTCCCGGGGTCGTAACTTTTGCATACGATATCCGTTTTAGGCGTGTGATAGCCCATTGGAAAGGTATCATAGAGGAGATTCATTACGAATGCTCAATTATTCCTTCATCTATTATTGAGGATCTCAATACCGAAGAACCTTCATTTAGGCCCTCAAAATGGCCCCGGAAGTAAAAACTGCTAAAAATAGTAAATTGCCAAAAATGTCAGAAAGTTGTTTTGAGCCAGTTGGAAAAGGTGGGTGGCCACCGATATCCATATGGATCACCCTAACACAAACACCACTTCTTTTCCCACCAGATTATAGTTGAGACTATTTCCTCTACCTTGTTGCTTCAGACTCTAGCATTGCAATTTTTTTAGTCCAAGAGGATGACTCGCATGACTCGCATGTAATTTATTGTTTGAGTCGAAGTCTCATGACTACCGAGGCCAAATACCTACATGTGGAAAAACTAGCCTTGGCAGCTGTTCAAGCTGTCCAACATTTTCATCACTATATTCTATTAGGCAAGACCACTGTCATTTTCGATTGCAACCCTATGCAGCATATCCTTACATGCCAATTTCTAGGGGGGAAATACTCCAAATGGATAGTGATTCTCGAGGAGTTTGACTTAGATTTTGAACTCGCTAAGTCTAAGAAATATTTGGAATTTGTCGAATTGATATGTGACCTTCCCTCAGCTGAGACAAAAAATGTGGTAGAGGATTCCTAACCTGATGAATCCCTTTTTTTGACAAGTTCTGATGATGCTTGGTATGGAGATATTATTATTTATCTCCAGAATCAAACTTTATGGCCCGACCTCTCTAGTACAGACCGTTGTCACATACGGTATCAAGCCCGTAAATATATAATTCTTGGTGACACTCTTTATCTTCATGGTGTTGACTCTATTTTCCAATGTTGTCTCACCTTCGATGAGGCTGAGAAACATTTGAATGACTGCCACTCTGGAGCATGTGGTGGTCATATGTCTAGGTATTCCATTGCCCAAAAGATCTTACGAGCATGTTACTTATGGCCTTATTTGATTAAAGATTGTATAACTGTCGTCCAGAAGTGTCATGCTTGTCAAGCATACAATAACATGATAAGACCTCATCCCGCTCCTTTACACCCTGTAATTTTCGTTGGACCTTTCGCAAAATGGGGCATTGATTTCATGACATGTAACCCTCACTCGGCTGGGGGGCATGGATACATCATCGTAGCCATGAATTATTTCAAGAAATGGGCCGAGACGATGCCTACATTCGATAATACTAGAAAATATGCAGCCCTATTCATATTCAATCATATCATCACTCGATTCAGAATCCCACAAGCTATTGTCACTGATCATAGTATCCATTTTCAAAATTTCATGATGTCCAAGCTTACTGAAAAGTTGGGTCTTCAGCATGAGAAATAAACCCCCTACTATCCACAGGCCAATGGCCAAGTTGAAGCGATAAACAAGGTTCTTATCACTATGCTTCGATGGATAATAGGAATTCACAAGACAAGTTGGCACACGATGTTGTTTTCAGCATTATGGGCCTATCAGACATCCCTAAAGTCTACCACGGGATTTACGGCTTTTCAGTTGGTGTATGGGATCGAATTTTTTCTATCGATTGAATGTGAGATACCATCATTGAAGCTGGCCGTTGAACTTCTCCCAAACACCTCTACCAAGGAAGAATCTCTATTGTATATGATGCAATTATACGAAACCCGTTGTGATGCCACCATGGTTATTGAAACCCAGAAGAAACACATAAAATCTCAATACAACAAGCATGTCAAGACGTGTTCTTTCTATGAAGGTGATCTAGTTATCCTCTATCAACAAGATCATGATTTACTAGGGACTGGAAAATTCGAGGCTATGTGGCATGACCCTTATATCGTCAAATGAGTGTTGGAGAAGGGATCCTATGAGTTAGTAGATTATGATGGAATTCCTTTGAGTGAACCCAGAAATGAGATTTACTTGAAGAAGTACTATGCTTAGGTTCTCTTTACATGAGTTCTTGTATTTTTACTATATCATACTTTTGTGTGTTGATTTTGTGTTCTTTTTCGTTATTTGGTTTCAACCCTCAGCTGCTTACCTTGCGCTGTGCTTGGTTTCCAGATGTTGGTGTCTTCGCTACCCCACATTGGCTTCGCCGATGGTGCTAGTCATAGTACTCAGAACTTAGCATTTGTTTCTTGGGTAATCTATGCACCTACGAACGAGTTAATCAGTCTACACAGTGTTTTCCTCGATCGTGCAACTAACAATATCGTGGAATATAGTGCAGTCATCGAATTGTTGACCGATGCTATTTCACTTGGAATCTGTCACCTGATTGTACAACTTGATTCATAGTTAGTGGTACTACAACAAAGTAATGTTTATGCTATCTGAAGTCCTACTTTGTTACGCGTATATCTATGAATTCACCTATTGGAATGTTATTTCGATTACATTGAGTATTAACATATTCCTAGATGTCAAAATACATTAACCAATGCATTAGATAAATATGTGTTAGAAAGAAATTTGAGACACATGTAAATCCAACCACAATTCAAAGTAAAGCAAGTAAGCCGGTAGAAGCCTCATGTATATATATAACGATAAAAGTGTTTTACAAAAAAGTGTTTTGCGTCCGAAGACCAAAATATCAAAATATGAAGCCCATGGCTTCTACAAAATGCCATCAAGAATGTTTCTCACGGTAGCACACTACTGCTTGTGCTACCCTACGAAGTAGTCAATTAAGTGAACGAGATACGCCTACAGTATGACATTGATAGCGTCTCATAATTTCACCGATGGAAATGTCTGGAATGTCTGCAGTCAATCCCTCTAGGTTCTGCTCGACTGCCTCATAGTCTTCAGCATCCCATCCTGCTACCAAAACTGCTTTCCCTTGTCTTTGGATAGGGGATGTACCCGGAGGCCGGTGTGGCCCTACATATGCATTGTCAAAATATTTTTATTAGTCATCAAATTGAAAGCATAAAAAACATCTTATATTTTAAAATTCACAAAAATCATCATAAAAAAAAAACGTTTTTCTTACTTGCGTCTCCCCACTGAAAGCCCTCGGGTAGAAACAAGTCAGGGTTGCCTCTAAAATCCAACATGACATATTCATAATCATCCACCATCAGGATCTAAGGCCTCAACCAGTCGAAGAATGCATCATTGTATTTTATGATGGGGCCCGCTACATGTCGAGCCATGAGGTGGCACCACCTCTTCATCCTTGGGTCTCGTGGGGCCAGTATGGCCCACTCTACCTCTAAACGTAAATGGGGGACTCTCTCTAAAAATGAAGACACCAAAATAGATCCATACTTGAATTTCTTCAAGTCCCCCTTCTTTCATTTTGTTAGTGGTGTCTTCATGCTCTAAAGGACTATGTCACTCCAGTTGAACACCCTATGTTCCATGCACTCCACGGCATATTGAAAATAGATTTGGAGGTCCATGTGAGGACATGCACTCCCCACCATACATGTGATGGTAAAAATAATAGTCCGAAGGGTAAAACCTAGACACCCCTGATGGAAAATTTTCCCTTGCGTCTCTCTGCCTTGGGATCACAGTATCGATGGAAATACTCGCACATTGGTAGACCACTACCTCTTCCACCTGTCAAATTCACATGAGACCCATGATGAGATAATCCCGTAAATAAATAGATATCTTCGATATCTAAGGATAGTACATGGGCACCCACATGAAACACCTGCTGGTCCAGATCCCACATGTGGACTAGATACTCTAGTAGCATTAGTTGGGCCCTCATGCCCTGGATTTTAAAGAATTTCAATAATTCGCATTGCCAAATGGAATTTACAGTTCCTGGGTCATTCAAAGCATCATGGTAATCATATTCATTCTCCCTCTCCCTCCACTCTAGCATTTTGATGATCAAATACCTACATTGTGAAAATAAAAGGGAGTTAGCATCCTCATTTGCTGCTTTTGAATTTTCTATTGGCTAAACGCATATAAATATTTTTTAGTTTTCAACCGTCGCAAGTAGATATTTTACATAGTGCAGGGTTTCCGCAGGTGAGCTATAGGACACTTGCGAAAATAATTGATTTCTGCAAGTCCCAATACTAGTCACCTGTGGCAACCCCAACGCACACCTACCAGCCAAAAATTTAACTCAAACAACCATTATAAACCAATGAAAATGAAATTTAATCCGATGAATAGAAAGAGGACAAGGATATTACCATTTTTATGGAAGTCATTCGCTAAATAGTCACCCATGCCTCCCATAATCGACAACCGAAGTCTGAGGTAAAAATAGGGTTTCTAGGTAAGTTTTGGGCAGAATGCAAATGAAATAGTAAAAAGAGATTTTACTCCTATTTATTTCACTTTTTAATTTTTCTATTAATATTTTATTTTATATTATTAATTGGTCTCATTAAACAAACATCAAAATACCCATATGGGATCAAACCACTCCTCTTAGGGTTCATTAAATATACTCTGAGGGGCTTGTCTGAAGGATGATCTTACATCAACAAACATATGTTATCCTCCTCAAGTTTGTCTAAAAATAAAGAGGTACTCACCAGAAATGGTGGGGGGGAATTTGGGAAATAAACATCTCTGTATTTGTGTTAGTAGCAGTAATAGCCACTCTTGAACATGACACCCCCCTTCATCGTTTGAATCCAGATTGGGAAATCCATTTTTCTCTCGTCTGACTTTCTGCAAGTTCATATATTGGGTTGTCTTTGAGTCAATGCTGCCAAGACTGTTGTCTTGTCATTCATATGTTGAAGTGGTGTCCAAACAAGCCCTCTATCAAGTTGGCCATCTGCAGTTGTCAATTCCTACCATGTCGACCTTCCCTGTGTCAGTTTTGAATCATTGTCATACTTTTCTCTACCCTAAATATGTTACTTATTTCATGTCATTGATGAGGGATACATCAAGGCCCTCCTTTGATGAGTCTTTTCGTGTCAACTTCAACACATCATCCAGGAGCAATATTTAGAAATAATTTAGTACCTTAGAGCATGCATGCCTCAATGGCAGGTTTCTTCACTTTCGATAGTGGATTCCATCGAGTGTTCGACTTCAACTCATTTATTCACATTCATTGGATTTTAATAAAGTACCTTGGGAGTCATGGACATCAATGGTGATTTTCCTCACACTTTATAACGGTTTTTATCAATGACCGGTAATCAAATGGTTTCTACCATGTTCGACTTCAACACCTGTAATCACATGGTTAGATTCATATTTACGGACGACGGGATTGAAGACCCTCAATTTCCTCATTTTGGTCCAGGTTGCGATGGATTATTTATGATTTGTATTGACACATAGATCCACTTTGTGTGTCTCGTGGCTATGTCTGAATTTGATCTTCCTAATACATAGATCCACAGTGTATTCCTAGTGGCTATGTAGAATCTTGATGACATGGATCCACAGTGTATAATTGGTGGCCATGACTAACATTTATGATCCAAATCACTTGTAGTCTAGGCATGGGAATGCCTACCTCAAAAATTGTATAATATTGTGCAGATACTTGATTGTTTGCAGGTTCCCGATTGGTGTGCTCCTTGTTCCCAAAACACACACACATTTTACAAAGTATTTCGACTGTCACGAGTTCCATCCTCATACTTTGGGGGAATTCGTTTACACATTATTTTGGTCAATCTGATGATGATTCTACAAGTATGTGTTCATGCTCTCAAAACAACCTTTTACATGAGAAAAATGACTCAGTTCTTCCTCTACAAGGCATGTTTTTAGAATGACGTCGCATGCTGAAAGTAGTACATAGTGCATAAATCCTTGATTTCTATAGGATTCTCTATACCTGGCTCATGGGGTTTCCACGAGCTGTTGTATAGGCAGGGCGCGGTGACGTTTGAATCTAAAGAAAGGAAGAATTTCATGAAGGTTATAGAAGGAGAATCTTCTAGAATGTTAGGTGGCGTTCATATGGTTGTGATCCTACTGGCTTCTCTGATTGGGTGGGATCATCCTCATCCTTTTAACCACTTCACCTTATCCAATATAATGATGGGTTTCTCATGGAAAAGGTTAAGCAATATTAAGCAAATAATTGTTGAAAGAATAGGTTGAAGACTATGTGAAGGATCTTGTTGCAACTAATTCTTGAGGTATCCATTTGTCCATCAAGATATTGTGGACCATCTTCATACAAATGTGAAGCAAGTGTATGTGCGTATTGGAACAAAGGACCACTAAAAGGGATCTTGTGACATCAAGGCAATTTGGTTGTATCTTCCACTCTTACTTAATATAATACGGTGACATGTTTCTTTTCCATAAAATCATTATCATTTTATTACATGACTCCTTGATCACATGTTTAGGTTTTCATTGAATCTATTATTGTTTATTTCACTTTGGATTGTTTGTGTCATTGCAGATTTGATCTCACAAGAGAACCGGAGTGAAACAGGGACAACAAAGATATAAGGAAGTGATATCTAAAGGTATGTCATCCATTCCTTCTTTGGTAGTAAATTCAATGATAGTAACTTAGGGAAAGTGTCATTTCCTGTCTTGTTTTGTTCTAGATGCAGGTGGATCTAGGGAAATTTGTTTATGCCCACATTCACCGATTTATCCAATAACAGTGATTGTGATCCTGACCTTTACATCCTTGTTTGCTGACCTTAATGCTCTTTCCAGAAATCAGATTCCTCTCCTTAATTGATGAAACTAAATCTTTGGATCCTGAACACTGGGGGGTGTAGGCAGTTGAAAGTAAGATCTATCCATTGGTTACCCTACGTAAGTAACCCCTTTATTTTTGTTGTGTGATGATTTGATACATGGAAAAAGGACGACTTCCAAAATTTTACCCAAGATTTTTACTTATTTATGGGTGTTTTTGGGGTGAACAAAAATTCATTGGTGAAAAAAATTAAAATTCGTATTTTAAATAGAATGACAATGCAAAATATTTAATCAAGGTCCACCTGAACTTCTCCCAGAATTTTGATAGATTAAACTCTATATTAAAATCTCATTTAACATGTTTATTGATGAGATGAGTAATCTTTAATTTATCTTGATTTCCTTAAAGTCAGTTGAGAGCTAAATCCATTATTTTATTCTTACATATTGCATGACAACTGTAAGGGACTTAGCCAAAAATTAAAAATTAGACTTATCTCCAAAAAGTAATTGATGAATTTAAAAAAATATATATCTTTTAACATGCATAATTGGGTTGAGAATCATCCTTAGATTAACTTGAATTACTTTAGGTTAGCTAAGAGCTAACTCCTTTATTAATTCTTGCATAAGTGTATAACAACTATAAATGGCTTAATTTGAGGGAGAAACTAAAACTTATCTCCCCCAAAAGGTTATTTAACAATTTTGTATTCTTATCTTAGACATACATGAATCTATTGTGTGTAGTCCTAAACTTAAACTTGTTTCCTTTAAGTTAGTGGAGATGTATTTTATTTTTGGATTCCTTGCAAAAACCATAAATTATGTAAACTATGATGTAAGAAGTTATAATTTAACAATTTTAAGTCAATTGAAGAGGTCGTATAAATATTATATCCTGCAATAGATAAGGATTCCAAAAATTAAGTATATCAACCTTACAGTTAGAACTTACGAGTAAAATGGTTATTGACAAAATAGAAGGAAAGGATTTAGAAAATTGTATGCCCAAAAACCAAAAATTGTTTAGAATGAACAATCTCTTGTAGAGAAGGAGTTTAATTTGTTTGCTGTGATAAGTATTGACATTTCAACCAATTGCTTTTGAAATTGAAATTTAATCACTAAAAGGGGTATGTAATGAAAGATAATTTGAATGGTATGTATTACTTGAGAATGTTGATCTACCTATGAGTTCTTAACAAAACAAATTTAGTCTTGGAATATATATATTATTAGTGGTTAGTCCCTTACTGTCAATCCCTTAAAATGATAAGAGGATAGATTTCTAGAGAAACACTAAGGGTGTGGTGTAGAACTTGTTATATGTACATAGTAAATTATATCTTGTTTGGTAAGAATTACCCATATATCAATCATTGAATGTTAAGTGGTAATAGTTGATAGTTATGGCATTCTTGCATAGTATCTGATTATGTTGGGTAGAACGAATAGATCATAAAAGTCTTGAGCAATAATGTTGAAAGGAATAATGAAAATCCTTACCAAATACTATGAAAGTACCTATGATCTTGTGGCCCTTGTCAGTCCTTATGTAATTACTCCTCATTGTACTTAGTTATCGATTGAAGATTGATTAAGTTTAGTATGTATTCTATTTGCACCATGAATAATTGATGATTTGGTGATATTGATGATCTGGTATGAATTACAGTTTATGGTGGCTATGGGATTTAGATACCTCCTCATTCCTCAGAACAATCGCCAGTCCTAAGACCTTAAATGGTCAAAATCAATCGCATGAATCCTAGACTTGAGCATTTCTTATGTGTCTTGGAGGTCCTAACCATGCATGGTAGGTTGGGCAGGTAGTTCTTTAATATTTCATGACATGGTTAATCAATTATTAGTATTTTCCTCAGTTGATCGTGAGGTGTTGAATTGTGTCATTGTTTATTATGATGATGTGTTGATTATGTGTCACGTTTAATTATGTTAATTCTTTGATTATGTGTCATTACTAGTTATGATGATGTATCGCTTGCAATGCTATAATTATGTTGTGGCGATTTTAATATCCTCATGTGAAGAAAAAGAAAAAATAAATATTTACCTATTGTACATCAATGTTCGTTGTTGGAATGACAGGGGTGCTACAGTTGCACGTAGAGTAATACAAACAACAATTGTTTCATATAGCAATATAAAATATCGTTTGGCACAACACATGGAAAAAGTGATGGGAACCTCAAGGAAAACATTATGCAAACATAGACAATCCTGATTGTAAATAGATGCACATGATGAACTTACTTGTTGGAAACTTATTTCTACAAAACTCTACAAAGATAGACTTGAATAAAATGTTAAAGAATTGTCCTATAATTATTGGTTGACAAAATCTCATGTTTCATCACATAGAAGGGATGTGTTGTGACGAAGAATAACATGAGGTGAATATGAAGAAAATAAAAAACATATATTTCCAATGACACAAATAGAATTGTTCAATAAGTTCAAAGAAAAGAAAAAATAAGTTAAAATGTCCATCAATACATTTATGCAACAAAAACCATGGTTTGTTAGACCCATCACTGTTCGTGACACTTGTTTTTGTCGTTATCATGTGGAATTCGAGTTATATTGCGACACTTTTCTTGATTTTGGTAAAAAATTCTAGGCAAGTTCACCTCTTTCCACAATTTGTGGTTTTATATCCCAAATTCTATGTGAAAAAGAAGGTGATGAATTATTTTACCAAAAACAATGTATTGGTGGAACAAAATGTGATGGTTGTGGAAATCTAATTTTATTTCACTCCAAGTTTCCTATTGATATGAATGATCAATCTTTGGCCAATATAATATTCAATTGGAAGAGATATGAATATATCAATAAAAATACTACAAGTTCTTCAAATGTTGTTTTCAAAATGATTGATTTGAAAGTGGATAAAATCTGTGTGATAGATTTTTTGAAGAAGTTTGAGAAATAAATTTTTAAATAAACCAAGCATTAACATAGAGCTCGATAGAAAGACCTAGAATTCAAACAATCATGTGAAGTGTTTCCACCAAGAACGATTTTGTTTGTAGTTGATTTTGCAGAGAATTACACATTCGTTGCACAAAACGAAATACAAAGTGAATATTTTCATTCTGATCAAGTCTCTATATTTTTCCACGTTCTATATAGACATTCTTAACAAAGTGTTGATAACATAGAAAGCATCGATGACAATCATCACGTTATTAAAGAATATCACTTTTATATAAGTGATTATCAGACACACGATACACATTATGTACAACATTGCTTTGATAAATTTTATGATTCATTGAAAAACCATGGGATCAGATTTGATCGACATGTATATTTTTAGATGGATGTCAGGGTACATTCAAATATTCACAATCATTCTATTTGTTTTTTCGTCTTCACAAGAAATCAAACATTACACATTGTTGGAATTTCTTTGAGACTGGTCATGGGAAAGGACAACATGATGGTGCAGGAGGATGTGTAAAATGAGCACTTTGAAGGTATCATATGAACCCTCTTTTTGATCGATTTGAATCTGTTTATCAAGTTGTTGAATGGTGCAAATAGGCGCTAAGCCATGAAAATAATATGTCAAAGGATGTGTGCAGGTGTGTGTATATATATGTTATACACACATGATATTTTTATTCGCATTCAAAAATATGATTTTCAATCATGTTGAATACAGAAACTTAATAAGTTCTTGTCTTTAACATGTATATTATTGACATTTCATATTTATATTTAAATAAATTGTTCTTGAACCGTGTGCAGGTTTTTTTGGCATATTAGCATCCAAGATGTAGATAGATCAATCATATATGAGGCTAGTAAAATACATGGGACTCATAAATTGCACTCAATTAAAACAAAACACTTCCAGAATGTGTTCGGATTTGATGGAAGAAATGAATTTTGTTTTTGTTCAGTTTGCATAGAGGACACAAAATGCACAAACATTTGTGAAAACAAAATTGATAAATGTGTTAAAGCTTGGAGACACACAGAAATTAATATGAAGGGAAAAATTCCACTTGCAAGCTTAAAGGAGATTGAATTAAATGAAACTATAATTTCAATTAATGGTGATAAAGTTTTTGATCTTTTTAGAGAAGGTAATTTGTGTTTAAATTGTTCAAACATATTTTTTATTCTTAAACAATGTATAATTACATGTACCAGAAATATATAAAATTCATATATAGTACAATCATGTGTATGTGTGTTTATCTAACAAGAATTGTTTGTTAGAACATGATAAATTATTTTCAAGAGATGTCCTTCTAATATGAATAACACTATTAAATATTAAATGAATTCTAATATGACATGGTTTCATTTTAGTATATTAGGGAGAAAAATGTATATAAAAAGACTTATCGTATATTAGGGAGAAAAATGTATATAAAAAGACTTATCATAAGGTAAGTTTATATATATATTATTTAAAAGGAAACCAAATGAAATAATATATAAAATGCTATTAAAATAAATATTCAACTTTATTATGTTTAAATCTATATACTTAAAAATTATATTGAAAAATATTTCTTTTTAGATTTATATATATTATATTTGAAATAAATACAATATTATCATAAAATAAATTGTGAAAACATACCATCTAAAATTAAGATATATATATTATATTTTCAATTAAAAAATCTATTTCTATTATTTACAAATCAATTAAACTTACCATAATAATACAAATATGTCAATATGTCATGCATTGTTGGACTTTGAAACATGATTCCATTATTTTGATGGATAAATCTATGACTATTAAAATATAGACTTACAATAATAATACAAATATGTTATAATAAACTTAAAATATTAATACAAATAACAATATAAATATGTTATGTATTCTTGGACTTTGAAACATGATTCCATTATTTTGATGAAAAAATCTATGATTATTAAAATGTAGATTTACAATAATAATACAAATATGTTATGCATGGTTAGACTTTGAAACATGATTCCATTATTTTGATGAAAAAATCTATGACTATTAGAATGTAGACTTATAATAATAATAATACAAATATGTTATGCATTGTTGGACTTTGAAACATGATTCCATTAATTTTAATGTAAAAATATGTGACTATTAAAATATATGTATGAATTAAACTTACTCTTGAGAATTAATTTAATTTATGTAAAGTTTGTTGGTCAAGAATTCTGTTTTCTTACACCATCCATGAAATCATACCATAAATCATGAAATCATAAAGTGATTTTCACCAAATACATTTCCTGCCCCAAAAAAATATCAATTAAACTTGAAATGTTATACATGGTCAAATTTTTTCCACATCTTAAAATTAAAAAATATCAATTAAACTTGAAATGTTATACATGGTCAAACTTTTCTCAAATCTTAAAATTAAGAGAAGTTAACATGATGTTTATTATAATTTTTTTGGATTCGACCTAGTTCTTCAAATGTTATACATTGTCAAATTTTTCTCACCTCTTAGAGAAGTTAACATGATGTTTATTATAATTTTTTCGGATTTGACTAGTTCATATATGCACATGTCAGCATGTATGTAAATGTTGGTTTTTAATATAGATGTTACTTTAAATATATAAAAGTAATGTAAACAAGTGATATTAGGTAAATTTATGTTTTTGAGTTGGCAACTTTGTTTTTAGTCCTTAATAAAATATCACACTGTAATTTGTAACCTGTGAAAATAGATTAACGAGTAAACATTTATTTGGGAGGACATGATTCATATAATTGTAGTCTCAGTCAGCCATTAAAGAAAGTATAAAAGAGAAAAGAATGCGGTTGTTTTCGCACATTACACTAAGCATTGCAAACGATAGAAACAGCGCTGAATCACAAGCTTCATACATTAATAGCAATAGTTACACAATATTATAACATTCACAATACAATGTTTATTTGGATTACAGGACGATCGATCCAATAAGTGAACAAATTATCTGACTGACATGAAGACATTAATTTTTTTAAATGAATAGATGATGTGGCTGTGGGTAGCTAAAAGAGATGGTGGTGATGTTTTTTGCCATGAGCTTCTTTTGCTTTCTTTTTGGACTCCTCCCTCTTGTGATGTTCATGGACGGCGTATCCCCCTGCTCCAACTGCAACTGCGGCTGCAATCTTCTCCTCAATCTTATGCCTGTGTGCGTGCTCTGGATCCTTCTTTACTTGGTGCTTCTCATGCTGCATACATATAACATTAATATATACTTTACTCGA
>SNQJ01S0000770.1:300162-310498 GCA_010110895.2 Picea sitchensis | reverse complement strand
TCCCCCTGCTCCAACTGCAACTGCGGCTGCAATCTTCTCCTCAATCTTATGCCTGTGTGCGTGCTCTGGATCCTTCTTTACTTGGTGCTTCTCATGCTGCATACATATAACATTAATATATACTTTACTCGATATATGTATCTCAAAAAATAGAATTAATAAATAAAAGATATATATTGTACCACTGCAAACGTTCCCGCCGCTGCTGCTCCCATTGCCCCCAAATGCTCCATACGCTTATGATGCTTCTCCTCTTTCCTTGCCTTCTCGTAAACAATCCCGGAGGCGACGTTCTTGCTTTCCGCTTCTTTGTGATGGGGTTGCTCATGTTTCTGATGGTGGTGCTCATGTTTCTTCTGAGTCATCTTTTCAAATGATTAGCAACAGAACTGAATTCGATCACAATTGAAGGGAACCGGAAATGCACACAATGATTTCTACACCCTCGCAATAGTTTAACGCTTTGCAGATGAGATGAGATGAGAGGGGGAAGGGACATAGCCGTTGATTATATAGCGGGCGTTGGATTACTTGGATATTAAGCAAAGGATATTGCGTAGAAACCGCGAAAGTCCGTTGGATTACAGTTACCAGAATTTCAACGAAGAGGACGAGATTCAGCTGACGGTGATTTAATATCTTGAGTGTGAAGTAATTGCACAGCCATGATTATTCGCGTGAAGTGATCCGCGTGATCATTCAAAGCGTGGGTGCAGAGAAGGAGAGCTGAAGCAGCAGGTGCAGGTGACGGAATATATGAAACAGACGCGGGTGTTTCGTTTCGGAATTAACGCGCTTTTTAAAGTCTTCCATCCTCATCCATTGCTAAACTTATTTAACCTTGAAGCCGTTCACGCCGTGTAACTTTGAATCCAATTTGTACACCCTCGCAAAGGATAACGTGTATAACCCACCAGTTTCTAGAATGGACGGTCAACCCAAAGTAAGAGGTCGAGGGCAGTTCACCTGACAGTGATTTAATATCTTCAGTGTCACAGCCATAATTAATAATTAATAAATCAATACGCGTGATTATTCTAAGCGTGGGCGTAGGTAAGTAGAGCTCAAGAGGTAAGTAACATTATAAGTTGATAAAAACAGCTAAAATTAATATTAAGTAAAATTATCTTTATTTTTTATGATTTTGTTTTACAATATTATTATATACACAGCTCTCTCTAAATTTGATTATTACAATATTTTTAAATTTATATAATATTTATATATTTATCAATATTAATTAGATTTAATTGAAATGATTGAGAAGAATATTTTTCTACAACATGTTAATAGGTTTTTAGTGCTTAATCAATTTTGTATGGAAAAGATTAAATATTGATGGAATATTCTTAGTAGTCCCAATAAATCAATGGTTGTGATTTCAACCACTAACTTCCTCACTATTATAAAGACATTTACTATGGTGGTGGCTAGCTGATTACCAAGTATGAGTGATTAGGGTTTCATTTTCTAGGCCAACCTGAATCTTTGGCCTTCACCAGCCAAGTTTTGGACACACTGCAACTCCTTCTGTCCACCTCTGAACCGCTTCTCTTTCGTGACGATTCAAGTTTTGCAAGCGGTCCTTTTGACATTCACCAACCACTAATTTGTGGCTATGCTAATTTCATATACTATAGAAATGTAAAGTTTCATTTAATAATTACTTTTTCAAACTAATTTTTATAGCCAAATATTGCTAATTGAACACTCCATAGTTGTTGCATTTCAATGAAAAGTTGTTGCATTTCAATGAAAATGTATTAAGAATATCTATTTTTGGACATCAATCCCATATATAATTTAATAGATGTATGGTGTCTACATACACAGAATTTGTTTAGTTTTACATGTGATATTCAAAAATTATTTCCTAACATAATTGAATAAATGTGTATCATAACAACTACTCACAAAACAATTTCATAAGAACCAAAGATCCACAATCCAATTGAAACCTAGCATTGTAGGTAATGAATACATATTTTGCAGGTAATGAATGCATGTCACGCAACACAATATCACTTATACCACTTATTTTCCTTAAAATCATTTATTTGCCTATCCAAAGACGGGTGTCCTCTTCTAGGAGATCAAGTTATGTGAGGCATGGGAACTCAACGAACACCCCCTTTTTAAGCCTATAGTGGTTATGTGTAGGTTTGTGGGCCTTTATTCCTTATCTCATTGTAACCCTAGCATAAGTTAAATTGTTTTGATTATTGACCAAAATTGCCTCACCCAATTCCAACATTTTTAGATATTCACAAAGTCCCTTCATCTTAATACATTTACCTTCTTGTGGAATTATAGTTTAGAAAGATTTTGTGGGTAGACATCCTTTAAGACACTCACATGGTTCTAAGACACTCACATGTTGCTAGAGAAACATTAAATTGAATAAATGTGAGGTTTTACTGAAGAGGGGAGACAATCCCTTTTATCTAGATGGATAAGCATTGCCAATGCAACTTCTTCATCTTTACATCTTGCACAACCTCACTTCCTACATAACCTCATTGCGTAAAGTATAAAACATTAGGGTTTGGAGATGCCACATGTTCATTGCACACTAATAGAAAAATAAAATTGGGTGAGATGGGATCAATAGGTTAGAGTGCATAAAAATCAAAGATGTTGCTCACTCGCATATGTGCTATAATAGATAGCCATTTAAGTTTCCCCATCTTGAATGAAAAAGTAACCTATCTAAAATATTTTAACACATTCATGCTACATGTTACTTGTAAACATTTGATGACATTTGATGATGACAATTAACATTAAAATTCCCCTCCAACTGAATTCCATTTAATACTTATGTGAATGTTAGATGATTCTCCTCCAACTAAATATATTTTAATACCCTTAACTCTTCTATGGAAAATAGAATCCAAGCACCTTGGACTAATCCTAATACCACAAAGCAAACTTACATTATTTTAAAGCAATCATCTTATAGTATGTAGATTCTTTATAACATGGTTTGTAGGGGGGAATATAAAATTTGTTCTACCTACATCCACGTGTCTAAAATTTGTCATTTAAGAAATGCATATATTAGAATGGTCTTTAGGTTCCTTTTGTTAAGACATCTTCTCATGGTTCAAACTCATTATATTTTAACAAGCATAGATACATCTTAACTTCGGATCTATCTTGTGATGAGAGAGATCAAGTCATCAAGTCTTCAGGTGATTTTTTTTCTCAACTAAAAGACATGAATAAATGATTGCACCTCAAGGGATTAGATCCCTCTCCGTGCGATATGCATAGGGAGTTAATATGGATCTACACTAGTTAACATTTTTTTTAAATATTATGTGTCAACTTACAATGTTGATCAACAACAAGGGTCAAAGAACCACAAGGTGAATACCTTCTTGTGGAGCTTTTTACAGAACCTCCTTGAAAAATTTATCTCTTAGTTGTTTATAACAGAGATTGTTAGCAGAGGAGGGAAACCAAGGGTTTTTGCGAAGGTTTTTTTTTTTCGGTGCGCCTTTAAGGTACATATGGATCGGTGTGCACCTAAAACATACTGCACTGATGATTAAATTTTCAAACACATCGTCACTATTCATAGCGAAGGTTGTTAGTTGATGCAGGCGGCTAATGATTTTTGCGGAGATTATTTTTTTGTGCCTTTACACTACATACGCATTGTGGCACAACTAAAACATAATGCACCGGTGTGTATATATTCAAATGAACTTCCATAAGTTGTAAAAAAAATAAAGAGCAACGATAAATGTGCACCAGTGTCATTAAATATTACATACTGGTGCGTAAAACTGTACGATGGTGCACCGCGATAGGGTAAATAAAACAAAATTACTAAACCAATTTTTATTGTGACACTTCATCATGTGCTTCCAATCTCTCAATAAAGTACTAGTGCTCAATTTATTTTTAAGTAGGCCCTCTTTCTGGTGCTCTTCAACGAGTTGGATAGCTCCACCAGACATTCCACACATTTCCAATTTTTGCAAATTACCATGAATTTTCATTTTCTCTCAATGGCGAAACCATGCCTCCTCAAGACATAAGGGTCTAGGTAAATTTTCTATTACCTTCCCATTTGCATTTTCATCTGTTTAAAATTTAGCTTGAAATTTGGGACTTTTTTCAAAAAGCAATCGACGTCACTCGTTGCGTCATTTTGATTCGTCTCTCCCTAGAGCGGTGCATCTTGTGCTAACTTCATAGTAAGCATTGTAACCATTGCATCTTGTGCTAACTTCATAGTAAGCATTGTAATCGTTGCATCTTGTGCTAACTTCACAGTAAGTACCACAACCAATGCATCTAATTTTTACCATACTTAACCAATGCTTTCGTTTAAACACCCCGCATCCGATACATTATAAAAGACAACCCCCGGTAAACAAATTCTCATTCTTTTCGAACAAATAAGCAACGGTGTGTTCCATTTAACCAAGCACATCGCTCAAAATTTGACACATAAAATTTAACTCAACAGTGCAACCATTTTAAACAAATGCACCGGTGTTAATTAACAAAATCGCACTGAAACATATATTGTCCGATTTGGTATAGTGGGAAATTTCCTTTGAAACCCCATATCCAATGCTCTATGCTTCACAAAGAACCTATAAACAATAAACCAATGCTTCAATAACATGGTAGCACCAACATGTTCATAGTAACACATCACACTGCTTAATTTGCAACAAATCAATATAATAGAGCGATGTCCATAGAGCCAACAATAGCATTGATGCGTTATACTAGGGGACACACCTCTAAACATCATGTTGGTGCTCTGGAAATTATATCGCATCGGTGCAGTCGATTAGTGAAAGTGCATGACCATGTTTACATTGCATAAATCTTGAGGTGGAAATACATTTATCTTAACCAAATGCACTAGTGTTGTGGAGCGTCTCGATGGATGGTCCGTTACCGATGCTCTTGAAAAAAGAACACACTATTAAATAAAATGTTGGTGCTCCAATAACATGGTATTACTGGTGCGCTTATATTATCACATCACACCACTTAAGTTGCAATAAAACAATTTAACGTGTGTGTGCACCTAGGTCCAAACAACACAATGGTATAGTAAAAAACATGACACTGGGATGAATTTTCATAAATTATCAGTGTAGTGCATCTTATGGTAAGCACCAGGAAGATACTAGGAAGTGCGTCAATTGAGATAAATGCACTAGTGCATTCTATTAATTGAACACACAATCTACAATTTTTTGAATGTTTTTTTTCTCCATGGTGCGTCAAAGAAATACAACGCATTATTGTTATGTACTACAAGACAGTGAGAAAACTACATAATAATTTACCATACATGTTCATTTTATGGAATGCCTCATTACCGTTGAGTTACTAGACAAATACATTAGTATCAATGCATACAAATCTAAAATTGAGCATCGATGTGTTACATTCACCAAGATGCACTCGCATGGTTAAGTGAGTTGAACAAAGAAAATATTTAAAAATTCATCATTGTGGTGCATCTTTTAAAACCTTCCCATTATCGATGCATCATAAAAGACAATGTACGGTTAAAAATTATCTGGTTCTCCAAGGAACATAGAGTGTTGGTGTTTTTCATATAACTAAGTGCATTTCTTTGTGTATCACTAAAACATTCCACCACAGCGGTGCGTTTCGTAGAACCAACTACCCTAAGTTACACAGTTCATATGTGAAATGGCATCGAAGAATGTTTTGTATGACAACCCTTGATCGGTGCATTATATTAATCAAACACATTGTTTGGAGTTTTTGAAACAATTTTTTCCTCCTTGGTGTGTCAAAGAAATACAACGCATTAGTGTTGTGTACTACAAGACAGTGAGGAAAATACATAATAATTTACCATATGGGTTCATTTTTTGGAATACCCCGTTATCGGTGTGTTACTAGAAAAATGCATTGTTATCAATGCATACAAATCTAAAATGGAGCATCGATGTGTTACATTAACAAAAATGTATTAGCGTGGTTAAGTGAGTTGAACCAAGAAAATACTTAAAAATGTATCATTTCGATGCATCTTTTAAAACCCTCCCGCTACTAGTGGTCATAAAAGACAATGCACCGTTAAAAAGCATCTGGTGCTCCAAGGAACATAGAGTGTTGGTGTGTTTCATATAATTGTGACGTACCTTCCATTCGTCACGACATCAACCTCTCATAACAAGTGCAATATTATTTATTTTTTTTTTTATTTTTTTTTTGTGTGTGTGTGCGTGTGTACCAGGGTAATAAAGACATTCTACTCTGCGTCGCAACACGACGACGAATCATGGTGCATGCAACAACATAAGATCTAAGACGCACATCAAGCAATCAGTGAGCAATGAACGACAATCAATCGACAATAAAAGACTGACTACCAACCTGTCCTACCCTGCAATGGTTAGGACCTCCAGGACACATAATTAATGCTCAAGCCAAGGTTCGCATCGATTTTGATCGTTTAAGGTCTCAAGGCTGGCAACTGTTATGAGGAACAAGGGGTTGTCTACATCCCGCCCGACACACGCAGACCAAGACTACTGAACTAAGGAAAATCATCCTAGAAACCCAATATTAAATACACTAGTAGCTAGGACCCTTGCAGTGAGCAACCAAGCACATCAAAGGTTTACATAACCAATTATAACCATTACTTAATAATAAACATCAATACCCTCAACGAGAAGCACAAGCAAAAAAAAGACTTCGCCAGATCCTGGTCAATCGTCGAGTCAGGCTAGTAAATAGTTACTGTTTGTTTTAGTCAGTTATCACTAGCCCTTCTTAGCATGCCTAAATGCAAAATATCATTAAGGTACAACCTAAATGGGCCTTGAATCAATTTATTTGCGCTAAAATTTTGAGTTACAAGTGTCGTGAGAGTACCCTCTAAATCAATTGGCCTTGAAGTATTATTATTTGATTTAAGTGTTCTATTTTAAAATCAATATCCAAGAATCATGTAGATATCTATAACAATGTCCCAAGGAAATAAATTATGTACATGTTAACCATATTTACACAAATTCGTCATCCCATATAATAATAATAGTATTAATAAAGGAAAACACATCATTACTCTAAACATAATAATCATAAAATAGGTTAAACCATTTCATAACCACAAAAAGTCATCCTTTTTCAACTGAACGTAATATCCTTAAACGTTCCTCTTCTTCTCTAAATTAAATAATAAATAAAAAGGCACTCTTTTTCAACTATTTTTTTATAATTAGCAACTGAAGACAACAATTGGTAATTGAATTCCTTTCATTTCTAAATTTAATTTAATAAAGAGGCATTCCTTTTTCAACTACTTTTAATAGCATTTGAAGACAGTAATTAGTAATTAAATTCCTTTCAACTAATTTTTAAAATTAGCAACTGAAGACAGCAATTAGTAATTAAATTCCCTTCATTTCTAATTTAATTTTAATAAAGAGGCATTCCTTTTTCAACTACTTTTTAATTAGCATTTGAAGACAATAATTATTAATTACTTATTGTTCCATTAATAGGTGAAGTCAGAAAAGGGGTAAATGAAGGTTGTTGTCAAGGGAGAGTCGTTCAAGGTAGAAATGAATGTCTTAATGAATGTCTTAACGGTTTAAAGAAAGTCACATTTACTCTATTCAATGTCTTGAATGCTAAAATTCAATTCTAACCAGACATTAATTGTCCTTGCCAGAAATATTAGAGCTGCCAGAAATAAAATAAAAATAAAAAAATCGCCACTTAAAGCGCGTGTGACAGTTAGTGCTCTGGTGAATGGCTTAATGCGATGGTCAAGCCATTCATATATGCATGAGGTGGCTGTCATAGGGTAAGGAGTGGCTGCGCAAATAGAAACAGAATAAGTCTCCACTCTGAAGGTCAAAGACCCCGAAAGGCTACGTACATATTTTTAATCAAGAAATGAAATAAGTGTTTTAATACTGAGTTTGTTGGTCAGCCAAGGTTCATCAACGAAGGGTTGGAGATTAATTAGATAAATAACCATGCTGCCAAGTAGTTTTTGCAATGTCAGGCTATCAATCGAACCAGTAATGAATATGTTCTTGACATGGGTATTGCCACTTAAGCTAAGATGTTTGATAATGAGCATGCATACTCGGAAGTTGTTGGCGTCTAAATTATCTGATGACAGTAGGGATAAAAGGAATAGGGTTACCGATAGCACGGTTATAAACTATTCAGCGAACATCAAATATTTAAATGAGATTCTAACTGTAGACCATCACGGTGATGGAGAACTAACAATAATGAACAACCCACCTGGTAAACACTACAGACTACAATTCAACCGTCCAAGACAGCAAAGCCTTCACAAACAGGGATTGTAAACCATCTTGACGTTGCTTAAGGAGCTAAAGCATCCCTAAACATACATACCAGGAAACTTAAAATGTGGGTGAAGGCATTTTTCTAATATTACTACGCTGGCATTATCTCTCTAGTTAACCAGATTAACATGAGATTAGTAGAATTTTAACCATAAAAAAAAAATGCCCAAATCAACACAGTACTAAAGATGTCGTTCGCAGTCAAACGAGGAATCGCCTTAGAGGTGAATACGTAAGTTTGAAGAAGGTGAGAAAATCAGGGGTCAATCGTGGTCAAGGACTAAGTTCGATGTCGAACGGTGGATCTTTACTGTCAACAGGAGCGAGTATGCAGTCAATGAAGGATTTGAATCATTGATCCTACACCAGATAAGGTTTGGTTATATAAAGAGGAGCAGGAACAAATGCGCAGAGCTTAGTGTCTTATCGTTTCCTTAACCAGGGAGGAGATCGTAGATTAAAAACCCAGAAACGCAAGTCCAAAATTTACCCATACTAATTTAAATCATCCGTCCCTAAATCGTAATAAATTTTTGTTGGTAAATTTTCAGGGATCGATGAAAATCACTGTCATAACTAAGAATCCAACAGTCACACAATAAGTATAAAAAAAAATTCACTGTAAACTGAACGATTTTTGTCATAACTTGGCTGGAACTATCGTCATTGGGGATATCATACCAGACAAGGAATTAAGTAACCCACAGACACATCATTAAACGCAGATTAAGTATGGTTTCACACAGGTCAAGACCAACAATCAGCCAAGGATGAACCACAGAGGTAGACAGTGGATGGGTTCGTCCTTCACTTCACCATCCTCACACCGAAAAGCAGGGCGTTGAGATCCATAGGTCTTTTAACGCTAAGGCGAAGACTGTAGATCAGGCTCCTGGCCGACTGCTCAGGCGAAGACTAGCGTGCTAAGGATGAAAGCATCAATCACATGGGTCACTGTCAACCACAGGGCTATCGAGTCAAGCGGGGACGAAGGCCATGGGAAATCAATCATCCATACAACAACTAGGCTAAGAAAAAGGGGTCCGTTGTCAGTCTAAACATCCAGTCCATTTACAATCAACATGCAGATCCAAACGCAAGTCCTAAAGCATTTTACTCTACAAATAAAAATGGCGTACTGTTGCATGATCGCCCGCTTCAAATGTCATCCTGTGCTCTGTGCAACTCCCACTCACCGACCGTCGAGACTACACCGGTACCTCCCAACCAACGCTAGGGGTACTCTTCTTCCCCCTTAGCCCCCTGAGCTACAAAGTGGCCACACACACTATCCAGAGATTACATCTAGCTGCCAGCTCGCCTCGCAAGGCCGAGCTACCACTCCTCTCCGAGCTGGGAAATCCCAACCCCCACAAGTAAATCAGTCAAGTCACTATTCCTGCAGCGTAACGTTACTCTAACAGCCCATCCCCCATCATCGTTCTCCTTCCTTTATTTTATAGAGTTTCCAACTTACTTTCTTTCCCTAAATCTCATTTAATTAAAGTTTTAATAAAAATTTCCTAAAAATTCTCCTTCGTACAAGTGTCACCCATCCCCCATGTTTCTCCATTAATTATTTTCTTTAATTAATTAATTGTCTTATTTCCCTCACCCACCTAGAGTTACTCCTAAAATCACTCCTAGGTGTCAATTCCCTTACAGGTTTTAAAGGCTTTCCCTAAAATGAAATTGTTAAATCAGTTTTAAAATTAGAAGGTTCTTAAATGTGGATTCCTTACTAAGTTGACTTCTCGCTTTTTCCCTTAAGTTCCCCTTTTTCCTTTTTATGTTACCTCATTTCCCTAGTTTCCTATTTTTTTATTTTCCCTCTTTCCCCTTTTTACTAGAGGTCAAAATGGCAATTGTTGAATTTAAACCCCTTTTCCCCTTTTTATCCTTGAATTAATATTTAAAAATTATCCAAAAATAAAACCATTCATTCCCCCTTTTTCTTTTAAATTTTAATCCACACACACACACAC
>SNQJ01S0000770.1:197654-279360 GCA_010110895.2 Picea sitchensis | reverse complement strand
GCAAGAAGGCTACAGTGCAGGAGTGGAAGAAGTTCGAAGCTCAGAAGGGCAGGAGTCGTTGATCGGGATCACGAGGAGCGTGGGTTCTACTCGCGGATCGGCATATCGGGAGTTCGTGAGGTAAGACTCCAAATTTATGCAATTGAAGTCGCGAGAGTGCGAGGTGTGACATTCCGACAACCACATAAGCAGTATGGGCCTCAGGTGATAGTGGAGGACAGGTGGCGTAGACTATCAGAGGTTCGGCGTCTCGGGTATCTGGAGTCGACAGGGAGGCTAGTTAGACTCGTGAGTAGCGAAGTCGAGAGGTAGCGATATTTTGGGTATCGGCGCCTCGGACCTCGGGAGTCGAGGAAGGAGTCATTTGATCTCGTGAGTAGCGAAGTCGTGAGGAAGAGCGATTGCGATTTCGGCACCTTGGCGCATCGCGTATCGAAGGTTGAAAACTTGAGAGTTGGTTGTCGCGAGTGGCGAGACTACGATAAGGGCAGAAGTCCCGACAAGCGGGAGAAGGTCAGTGCTAACTAACACATCGGGTCTCGGGGATTCGAGAGCCCAGTCTATCGATAGTAAATTCGTGAAGCCGTGAGTTTCGATTTTCCCGACAAGCGAACAAAGGGAAAGTCACGCGAAGGAACTGTGGGTGCAGATCTTCTGATAGGAAGATAGAAGAGTCTTGGAGCTCTTAGGGACGAGAAGAAGAAGGTATTGGCGAGGCGATCGTGCTCCAAGGAGCGAGCGGTATGCTATCACATAACGATTTGTAGAATTTAACCTAGTTATGCAACCATTGTAATCCAATGCACCAGTACTATATACAAAAACACACTAGGACCCAAATTTTCATAGCAAGGTGTCTCATTGGATGCCTAGTTCCTAGTGCTCTATCCTTTTAAATGCATTAGTGTACAAAATGATGGTGCTCCAGTATCATGGTGGTGTCGGTGCTTTAATAGTAACCCGTCACACCCATTAGAATAAATTTCAACTCAAAAGTGTCCTCCTAAAGAAAAATTAGGAAATTAATAAAATAATGTTGTATAGACAAATTTTTAATATTTTTTTTTAATATTCACTTTTATCCATGTTGCCCATGGTTATTTCACTTTTATCAAAACTACCTTAAATACGTATTTTATATTAATATCAATTTATGAAGACGAAGTTAGATGTAGTGTTTTCCACCAAAATAAGGAAAGAAAAGTAAATACAAGGTGCCATTTTAAAAGTTATTGAACCAATTTTTCAAAGTGTAAAGTTCCAAAATAAACTATTAAATATTATTAAAAAATAATATATAAACTTACACTTACTCAAAATTATATTGTAGAATAAATATTATATTTAATTATAGATATTCAAAATTATATTGTAGAATAAATACTATATATTCATTTAAAAATCATTAGTAAATTATTTCTAATTTTTTTCAGAAATGTGATAAAACTTATCATAATTCATTATGATTGAAGGAAAATTATAATATATGTTAGGATAAACTTGACTTGGTAAAAGAGTCAAATCTATTTAAAGTAAACAAGTGGGTTTTGAGCCCATGGTATTGGTGACCCATGGTTAAATTTGTTTCCCGTGGTTTTTGTAACCCATAGTATTATTCTCGTGGATTAATCATTTCTCAATGTGCATAATAAAGACATAATTTAAAATGAAAAATACAGAAATTACACCATTATCATACCCATAATATTGAAATAAAAATCTAAATATTATACCACCTTCATAATGAATATTATATGAGTTCCTATCAATTGTTGTGCATAGGGATCTACTCTGAAATAAATTGAAAACATTGCTATATATATATATATAATTTAATTATGCCGAAAGATGTATACCTATTGGAGATGGGCACAATTAATGATCTTTTAATTTTAAATTATAATCTAATGGCTACACATTGAAGATGTCGATATATTCTTAGTCATCCTCCAAAATCAACGAGTCAGATTTATTGTTGATAACTTCCTTGCATTTATGAATGCATCAGTTAACCTGTTTACTTTTTAACATTTACCTAATCATATTAATAAATTACTGTAACATCATATGATTTCCACGTTTAAATAATTAACCTTTGAGATTACCACATTTAGCAGGCACTCCTTCAACTTCATTCTTGAAAATTACACGTATTAGACAAGCCACGTTTCCATGCTATCACGGATTTAATCAACTGTCCGCGCATTTCCTCTACCTCGGATTTCCTCAGTTGTAAGCCTTTCAGTGTTCACCAGCTACGAGTTAGTGGTTGTGCTAGTAATAATAATAATTGTTGTTTTTTTGTCATTGTTATTATATATTTCTATATATATCAATAATATCAGCTCAATACATTATCTCTCATTTATTACAACTATTGGAAAATTGGTTATCATATTAATTCCGCTCTCAATATCCAAGACAATTTCGAGTAGCCTAGGGAGAAATCATGCTTAGGGTATACAAATTATATTATTAAAAAAAACCACCAATCTCCAAATTATATAAAAAACATCTTCGACATGAACCTCTTTTGAATTTTAAAGCATTTGTATGACAAAGAATTGGTATTAGGGTAAGGGGGTGCATTTTTAACGAAAATTCCTCTAATGACTTCAATTGAGATAATGAAGACTAGCTTAGTGGTTCTCATCATTCCACCAAATGCACCAGTGTTGTAAAGAAAAAATCATCGTTAGACAACATGTCACTGTTGTAATAGACATGGTGCACCAGTGCATCCAGTTTAACAAAGACCACCATGGATTTCTGCGCTATAAGTTTTAGCGTTGTGGTGCATATTTATTAACAAGATGAACCAATAAAATCACTTTGTTGGTGTAGATAGTCCTATGGGACACATCACTTAGCAGTTTTTTATTTTGAGATAGTGCACTGACTGTGGGGCATATGAACTGTTGGGGGCACACCAGTTTATTTTAAATATTTCTTTGCCAAAAAAAAATTAAAAAATTAAATACACATCATTTATATGTATTTGTTTTATAATTTCAATTTATTTTAGGTTTATATATGTGTCTAACAAGATTTGTATGTGAATCAGAGATGAAGATGATGAGAGCAGGAGGACGTGGGGTGTTGGCTACTCGAGACATATGCTTTGTGTGTTAGTGGGAGGCCAGAGAAAGGGATAGAGAGGCTTACCCTTTCCCTATTTCATAGCATACTCATGACATTTTTATGGATATTGGTCTCTTGAAGTTTTATAAAGAGGGAAGATCCCTTAAAGGGGAACTCTGTGTTGTCACAACAATTGATCTGTTGATAGGATCATGGGAGACAGGGGTTCAGGGTCAGTCTAGATACATGGTATCATCCCACGAAGGAGAATGTGTATTTTATCATTGGGTTGTCTAGGAGGGGGGGAGTTTATTTTCCCCATTTCCCTATGCTATCGCCTGATGCTACAGGATATAATCAACTAGTATATGTGTAGAGATATGGAATCACATATATTACTTCGGTTTTGGAGTTCCAGGTTATAGGTGGTTAGTTGCAGATAGGTTCATTTGAGAGAGAGGACATTAGGTTCCTATGTTATATTCTCTTGTCACTATCATAGTATAGCTCTGATGGGAAGCACATTAGTTGTCCTATGTGGTATTATATAGATATTTTATTGGGGGAGCCTCGATTGATTACATGGGTGGATGTCTTTTTGACATGGTTTTGTCATGCATTATATCATTGTCGCTCTTTTTTTTCTAGGACAAGATTCTTCCCATTCATGTCTAAGTTGTATACACTATTTTTTGAGAGGGTTCATGCCACTTGGCTAGCAGTACCCTGATTTCCTGATAGAACTATGTTTGATGTGTGTATGCACATGTGGGGGCCATTGATGCCCAAGAGGGCTCAGTCTGAGTATATCATTACTCTGGTGTGAAGGTCGGTTATTTATTTATTGTCTAGCGAGGATGATAATGTCCTCAATATTGTAGAGTACCCACATGCAGGATGTCAAAAAATTTGATTTATAACAGAGGAGCCAACAGATGAGAGAGCATTAATACATATGGGGTCAAAATTTGACAAAATATTACAACGATATGTGTTAAATTAATTGTATTGTCATAAATTATTACAATTTCATTCTTTTTTTTTTGGGGCTCCCTTATATTCGTTGTACTTCCGACGATATTATTACTCCATCACTTTTGTGATGCAATAAACACCACATATCGATGGAATTTCATTTTCTTGTGATGAAATATAGTCGATCTATCAACGTAACGTTTATCGCTATAGCGACGCAAGTTCGTCGATATCACGACACATGCTCGAAAGAAGAGATCAAACTTTTGTCAATATACTCATGAAATTTGTGGGTATTTAAAAACAAACAGATAGTCATTTGAAAGTGCCTAATGGTCATTAACATAGTCATTTTTGATGTGGTCAATTTTCATCAAAAGTTCGACGAACGTTAGAGATTTCGAAAATTTTGTTGTAGGTGTTACCTCTATAAAAGCTTAATCGTATAATCATTGGTCGACACATATAATAGTCTCTTTGCTATGACATGTTTCATGTTTCACATTGAATTCATGATTTATATAGATTGGATTTTGGGCATACTCTGAAGGTTAGAAATTTTTAATATTTCTTTGTCTCGTTTTAATTTTTAATCGGATCAACCGAACTAATTAACCCATCTTAGGCATTATTTTTTGTGAGCAAAATTTTTTAATTTGTCTAGAAAATAGTTATATATGAACATGGCTAGAGTCAATTTCTATTGTCCTAGCTCTCTTTTATAACCGTTTAATGATTTGCTTACTTTCTTATAGTGAATATACGAAGCTTATGTGGTAAAATGTATATATTTGTATGGTTAATTTTGATCTTTTGAGTAATTGTTGACTAGTACTCTTATGGATATTTAATAAATCAATGAAGGAAATGTATTAATTAACTCTAGATGTACAAATGGGGTCAATATTCAACGACAGGTAAAATCATGAATGTGGAAGTCTATTTTGCTTGGTTTTTGAGAAACAAAATTATATTTTCACAAATTCTTCAACTTCTGGTAAAGAAAAGTATTTTTTTATTTATAATTTCACTTTACAGTAAAAGAAAACTTGTCAATAATTTTGTTAGATTTATATTAACTATTTTTCAAAAAACAATTATTGAGATCTGAAATGTCAACTTAGCAATTGTTTGATAGTATGTTCCTTAAAAATGAAGGGAATGATAACGAGTTATGTTTTTCTCCAACAATGTATCCATTATTAAAATTTTGTTTATGAAAAATGAAATATATTGCAGCAATCTACAAAGGCTCTATTTAATGTTGACTATAGTTTTGAATCTAACGAACGAATATTATAATTTCTATAATTTTTTGAAGTTGAACAATCTGAAAAAGTTGCAGATTTTAAACACATTTTTTTACCCATCATGTAATTTTCTTAACTTTTACTTAAAAGTAAATATAAAAATACCCTTTTCAAGAGGACAATCTAAATCTTATTAATATAAATTTTCCATAATTTTCCACTTTGTATTTTTATAGATATGTATTTTTCATTTTGCTGAATCTTAGTGTCACCTAAAAATATTATGGAGCGATTTTTTTTGAAAAAAATAATTAAACTTAACTAAAAACAATGAAAATGAATATGAATTACAACAACTAAAAGTAGATTTATTTATAAAAATGTTGCTACTAGTTCTGAAACTAAATTCTTTGTATTTGTAGGACTCTGTCACCTCCAAAGATGAAATAAGATTGAGAGAATTGAGAGTTTTCTGTAAACTGTCTCAGTTGCAGGTTTTCGGCTGAAATAATATTTTGGCCGAAAAAAATAGGTTTTCGACTCAAAGATGATTCTTAACGGAAGTCGTTAGAAATAAACGAACTTCGAATCTTTCGACCATAGAGTAATATTTTCGGCCGAAAAGGTTATGTCAAAATTCTGTCGACCGAAAAGAAACGAAGGGACACATCATTTTGGTGAGAAATCATATAAATATGCTTTGAGGCGAACTTATTTTGTACAAAATCACCCCATATATTCGCTTATGTAGAGCCACTAAAGAGAAGGAAATGAAGAGATGCATTGTTTAGCGTATTGTTTGGTGTATCATTTGGCACGAAATCATATAAATATGCTTTCAACCAAACTTCTTTTGCACAATTCATTCTCTCAGTTAATATTTTCGGTCATGTGGAGCCACTAAAGAGAAGTTTGGAGCAACTTTTTCGCTATTTGAAACAAGGTTTTTGTTGTTTTTATTGGAGCAACAATTTATATATTGAAGGATTTGTTGAACATTATTTTCAAAATGGAGCTTTTCTTGAACATTATTTTCAAGGTGAACGCTTTCATAAGCAATTCCTTACTATATCAAAGAGAATTTATTTGAAAGTAAGTTTTTTTAAACAATTCCTATCAAATTCTTGATATTATTTTTGAATAATTTTTGTTACAATGAAGTTTGTTTAAAAAAAAAATTGGAAGATCATAGAGTTTTTAAATTTTTATTTAAAATCTACTTTTATGCAAAACAAAAATTAAAAGAACTTTGGTTTATTGAGCAATCTTTTCCAAATCTTTTACAATATGATTATAAAATCTTTTTTTTTTTTTTTTAAATGTTTTCGAGTTATAATATTTGAGATTTGGAATTTTATTTCGTGTTATAAAATGTTGAATTTTTTAAAAACCTTCACAGATTGAATAATCACGGTTAACAAAATTTTGTGCAAGAGAAAATATGATTGCACTCAAGATGAAACTTATCATAATGAACAAATGAAAGAGCGTTATTGGAGAAAGAAGCAAGAACATGAAAATATTGAAAGAAGAAATAATGATGATATAAATAGAGATTTGCATCATGATTCTCAACAAGAACAAGTCCAACTAGGTATGGATACATAGTGTTTATATTAAGTTTAGAATTCAACTTTAAATTATTTTTTAATATAATTGATTGTAATTTGAATTTAATATTTTTTTAAAAACAAAAATAGATTTGTCTCATAACATCGATGAAGTCGTTGAAACCGAAATTGAAACATAAGTTGAATCACCTACAGGTATGTGCATAAATTTAGATAATACAAGATTCAAACACTTGTAGAGTTTAATTAATTTATGATCTGGTTTAGTTTTTTAATATAAGTTAAATTGAAATATGCAGGAGATATCAACATTGATGATGAAATGTTAAAAAATGTTGATACTTACAAATTTGGGGAGAAAAAACCTCGCCATATTATAAGATATTGTGTTAAGAATATTTATAATACTTTTTTCAAAGATGAATCCGTAACAGCACAAGGTTAACTTTTGAGAGGTCTAATAAGGTCGAAAAAATTAAAAGAAGCTACATCGTTATTGGGTATTCAAAAGTCGACAAAAGATACAAAGGTGAAACAAAATGTCTCTGAGAATATAACTAATGCATTAAAATCTTTTGGAAATTCTTTAAAAAAAGATGTCAGTGTTGTTGTAACATCCCGCTATAGTGAGCACATGTTATCAACTTATTCTTTGAGGACACTTGCATGCAAGTGATTCGATTATAGTACATGGTTGTTTGTTTTTCTTATGGATTCTTTTGATTATGTTGATGGATTATGATTTGATGTTATTAATATATGCGTATTGACATATGTTATAGACAAGTTTCCCTGACTGTGTAGGAAATTGACAGAATGTGGATGCTGATGGAATCAATGGACCTCCTTGGACTCCATACTGAGTCGGGGAGTGGATTGTAATGGTTTGAGTATTTCATTTATGCATATGTAACATATGATCGATTATAGCATGATTTTGTATATGGATCATTGAAAGTGTTTCGTTGATTGATGAAGGATGACGATTGCTTATTAATATGACTCGCATAAAGAGTAAATGCGCCATGCACATAAACCAGATATTGAGGGAGGGGTGTGGCAACATTCATGTGACATCCTACTAGCACTCCTGTCATGGCTCAAATTGTAGGTTAACGATTACCTAGTTCGAGAGGTCCACGATGCCATGGGAGCAGACTGAGACAGTCGCTCTTGAATATTTCTAAAGGAAACACAATAAAGAAGGGTCCTTATTCCTTAGAATCCCTTAGTTTGTCACAAGGTATCCCGAATGCAGTTTTTACTCTAGGGGTTGGACAACTAGCAAAACCAGTCAAAGGCGAGGGGCACCCTTGGAGAAAGGAATATGTCTTGAAGGGAACATCACAGAAATAAAACATGAGTCAATAAATCTAGGTGGCCTAGAAAACCGTGAGAGAATAATCAAACCTTGTAAAATCTTTAAGCATTGTTGGATTTAATTAATCAATTAAGGATTGAAATTATTAATTGAATCCCCAAATGAAAGTCTAAGCATATTCAAAAGAATTAAGCCTAAGTCTAAGTTAGTAAGAAGACTAAACCTAAATTATAAATTAAATAATGAGGGGATGAATTAAATCAATTTAAGAAATTAAGAAAAATAAAATAAACCTAAAGATTGATTTAATACACATATGTGCAAGAAATTACCAAATTGGAATTTAAGATAAGAATGGAATAAAGCCAAAAGAATATGTATGCATAGATGGGTATCTAGAGTCTAGTTAACACTAGTCTAACTAGGAGGAGAATCTTATTTTAACTTAACTCAGATTTTGTAAGGCATTAGTCATTAATTGGAAATAAGGGGAATAAAGAGACAAATAGGAGTGATTTAAGGAGAGTTTTTAGAAATGGTGAGGGAAATTGACTTTTATTGAAATAAATTGTGGAATTACTTGTGCAATTTCGGGGAGAGGATGACATGTGTAAGGGGGAAATAATTCTAAATTATTTAATTAAAAATCGAATTAATTGTGCAAGTGGGGATGTGTCATGGGGAAATTCTATAAAACAAATGGCCTAGATGGAAAATGGATCACACTGGTTATGGGTAAAGTTATGTTGGATAATTTTTTACTGGTTTTACTTTTGAGAGTTGGGATACCCATATTGAGAGAGAGTGGTGGCTCTACCTTGCGAGACAATCTTGGAGCTAGAGTATTTATGGTTGCATGTGTGTGGTCCCTTTGTGGCTCGGGGGGCTAAGGGGGGAGAAGAGTACCCCTATCGAAGAACATCTCCATGCCCAGCTTTATTGGTGATGGTATTTTCATTTAAGCTTGAATTGTAATACGATTGGATTATATATATTTAGAGTTTTTCATTTTTCCGTAACTATGTTAAACCTTGATATCTAAATTTTGCAAGTTCATGGATGGTTGTGAATATGGAACGAGATCTTCTAGCTCTGCCACCATTCAGTTTCTTTTATTTTTTTATTTGAATGTCTGGAAGTTTTATTCGTTGTCCTCCCTTAAAATCCCTTGGATTTTCCTTGTTGAAACCACTGCTATATATATATATATATATATATTGATATTGATATTGAACCATAGTGCACATTCCTTCAACCACTGTTAGATATTCTCATTAAATGCTTACCTTGATGATCAAATTCAAACATCTACCACGAAATAGGAAACCTTCAAAAGAAATTCACTAATTACTTGGTCATTGGGATTGATTCGTAGTAGCAATTCTAGCTTCGAATTGATACATTCTGTGTGAAAAGAGTATTTAAATAAGGTGTCTAGTTCTTCGTAATTTAATATACAGTTATTGGTTGCTCTGAACAGAGTGGCAAAGTAAATGTTTATTTTTCAACAAGCATGAACTTTGTGGATGGAATTAAGAAAACCAAAGACCTGACCCCTTTGATTCGATGTCACTTAAAGTTAACCCAATTTTCGATTCGTCCTTCAATTTTGAAAATAATCGTTGAGGGAATGGGGTTCGCTCTGTCTTATTGTGAGAAATTCACTTAACTGATGACGCACTCGCCTGCACAATAGAATAGGGAGTCGGGGCTCTTGTTGAGTAAATCCTTCGTTCCAGTAAAAAAACCGTAAGGCTGATTGGTGCGCTGTGCACTTTTTTGTTGTGTTTTCCTTCCTCATAGTGTGTGGGATCGATGCTTGGGCGCTATTCACTGGGGTTTCGTTCGGTATTGTGGGGGTGATTGTGATCCTGACCTTTACCTCCTTGTTTGATAACCTTAATTCTCTTTCCAGAAATTAGTTTCCTCTCCTCAATTGATGAAACTAAATCTTTGGATCTTGAACACTGGGGTGCGAGTGGTTGAAAGTAATACATGTCCATTGGTTACGCTACGTAAGTAACCCCCTTGCATTTGTTGTGTGATGATTCGATACATGGAAAAAGGACGACTTCCAAAATTTTACCCCAGATTTTTCCTCATTTATGGGTGTTATTGGGGCGAACAAAAATTCATTTGTGAACAAAATTCAAAGTCGTCTTTTAAATAGAACGAAAATGCAAAAGATTTAATCAAGGTCCACTTGATCTTCTCCCAAAAATTTGATAGATTAAATTCTATATTAAAATCTTATTTAACATGTTTATTGATGAGATGAGTAATCTTTAATTTATCTTGATTTTCTTAAAGTTAGCTGAGAGCTAACTCCATTATTTTATTCTTACATAATGCATGACAATTGTAAAAGACTTAGTCAAAAAGTAAAACTTAGACTTATCTCCCAAAAGTAATTGATGAATTTAAAAAAAAATTATCTTTAAATCTGCATAATTGGGTTGAGAATCATCCTTAGCTTAACTTCACTTTGTTTAGGTTAGCTAAGAGCTAACTCCTTTATTAATTCTTTCATAAGTGTATAACAACTATAAATGGCTTAATTTGAGGGAAAAACTAACTTATCTCCCCAAAATGTTATTTAACAATTTTCTATTCTTATCTTAGACATACATGAATATATTGTGTGTAGTCCTAAACTTAAACTTGTTTCCTTTAAGTTAGTGGAGATGCATTTTATTTTTGGATTCCTTGCAAAAAGCATAACTTATGTAAACTATGATGTAAGAAGTTATAATTTAACAATTCTAAGTTAATTGAAGAACTGGTTTAAATATTATATCATGTAATAGATAGGGATTCCAAAAATTAAGTATATCAATCTTATAGTCGAAACTTACTAGTAAAATGGTTATTGACAAAACAGAAAGAAAGGATTTAGACAATTGTATGCCCAAAAACCAAAAATTGTTTAGAATGAACAATCTCATGTAGAGAAGGAATTTAATTTGTTTGTTGTGATAAGTATTGACATTTCAACTAATTGCTTTTGAAATTGAAATTTAACCACTAAAAGGGGTATGTAATGAAAGATAACTTGAATGGTATGTCTTGCTTGAAAATATTGATCTACCTATGAGTTCTTAACAAAAGAAATTTAGTGTTGCAATATATATATTATTAGTAGTTAGTCCCTTACTGTCAATCCCCTAGAATGATAAGGGAATAAATTGCTAGAGCAACACTAAGGGTGTGTTGTAGAACTTGTTATATATACATAGTAAATCGTATCTTGTTTGGTAAGAATTACATGTAGATCAATCATTGAATGTTAAGTGGTAATAGTTGATAGTTATGGAATTCTTGCATAGTATCTGATTATGTTCGGTAGAATGAATAGATCATAAAAGTCTTGAGCAATAATGTTGAACGACATAATGAAAATGCCTACTAGATACTATGAAAGTACCTATGCTCTTGTGGCCCTTGTCCGTCCTTATGTAATTAATACTTCTAATTGTACTTAGTTATTGATTGAAAATTGACTAAGTTTAGTATGTATTCTATTTCTGCCATGAATAATTAATGATTTTGTGAGATTGATGATTGGTATGAATTACGGTTTATGTTGTCTATGGGATTTAGATACCTCCTCATTCCTCGGAACATTCGCGAGTCCTGAGACCTTCAATGGTCAAAATCAATTGGATGAATCTTAGAATTGAGCGTTTCTTATGTGTCTTGGAGGTCCTAACCATGGAGGGTAAATTGGGTGGGTAGTTCTTTAATATTTCGTGACATGGTTAATCAATTATTAGTATCTGTCTCAGTTGATCGTGAGGTGTTCAATTGTGTCATTGTTTATTATGATGATGTGTTGATTATGTGTCACTTTTAATTATGTTAATTCTTTGACTATGCTTAATTATTAGTTATGATGATGTATCGCTTGCAATGATATAATCATGTTGTGATGATTTTAATATCCTCATGCGAAGAAAAAAAAAAAAAATATTTACCTATTGTACATCACAATTCGTTGTTGTAATGGTGGGGGTTCTACAGTTGCATGTAGAGTAATACAAACAACAATTGTTCCATCTAGCAATATAAAAGATCGTTTGTCACAAAACATGTCAAAAGTGATGGGAACCTCAAGAAAAACATTATACAAACATAGACAATTCTGATTGTAAATAGATGCACATGATGAACTTACTTGTTGGACAATTATTTCTAGAAAACTCTAAAAAGATAGACTTGAATAAAATGTTAAATAATTGTCCTATAATTATTGGTTGACAAAATATCGTGTTTCACCACATAGAAGGGATGTGTTGTGACGAAGAATATCAAGAGGTGATTATGAAAAAAATACAAAACATATATTTCCAATGACACAAACAGAATTGTTCAATAAATTCAAAGAAAAGAAAAAAGAAGTTAAAATGTCCATCAATACATTTATGAAACAAAAACCATGGTTTGTTAAACCCATTATTGTTCGTGACACTTGTTGTTGTCGTTATCATGTGGAATTTGAGTTATGTTGCGACACTTTTCCTGATTTTGGTAAAATTGTCTAGGCAATTTCACCTCCTTCCACAATTTGTGGTTTTATATACCAAATTCTATTTGAAAGAGAAGGTGATGAATTATTTTACCAAAAAAAATGTATTGGTGGAACAAAATGCGATGGTTGTGGAAATCTAATTTTATTTCACTCCAAGTTTCCTATTGATATGAATGATCAATCTTTGGTCAATATAATAGTCAATTGGAAGAGATATGAATATATCAGTAAAAATACTACAAGTTCTTCAAATGTTCTTTCCAAAATGATTGATTTGAAACTAGATAAAATATGTGTGATAGATTTTTTGAAGAAGTTTGAAAAAGAAATTTTTAAATACACCAAGCATTCACATAGAGCTCGATGGAAAGATCTAGAATTCAAACAATCATGTGAAGTGTTTCCACCAAGAACAATTTTGTTTGTAGTTGATTTTGCAGAGAATTACACATTAGTTGCACAAAACGAAATACAAAGTGAATATTTTCATTCTGACCAACTCTCTATATTTGTCCACGTTCTATATAGACATTCTTAACAAAGTGTTGATAACATATAAAGCATCGATGACAATCAACACGTTATTAAAGAATATCACTTTTATATAAGTGATTATCAGACACACGATACACATTATGTACAACATTGCTTTGATAAATTTTATGATTCATTGAGAAACTGTAGGATCAGATTTGATCGAAATTGTATATGGTTAGATGGATGTGCAAGTACATTCAAATATTCACAATCATTCTATTGGTTGTGTCGTCTTCACAAGAAATCAAACATTACACATTGTTGGAATTTATTTGAGGTTGGTCATGGGAAAGAAGAGCATGACGGTGCAGGGGCATGTCTAAAATGATCAATTCAAAGGTATCAGATGAACCCTCATGTCAATCGATTTGAATATGTTTATCAATTTGTTTAATGGTGCAAATAGGCGCTAAGCCATGAAAATAATATGTCAAATGATGTGTGTAGGTGTGTGTATATATATGTTATACACACATGATATTTTTATTCGCATTCAAAAATATGATTTTCAATCATGTTGAATAGAGAAAGTTAATAAGTTCTTGTATTTAACATGTATATTATTGATATTTCATATTTATATTTAAATAAATTATTCTTGAACCGTGTGCAGGTTTTTTTGGCATATTAGCATCCAAGATGTAGATAGATCAATCATATATGAGGCTAGTACAATACATGGGACTCATAAATTGCATTCAATTAAAAAAAAAACTTCCAAAATGTGTTTGCATTTGATGGAAGAAATGATTTTTTTTATTTTTTTTTCAGTTTGTATAGACGACAAAAAATCCACAGACATTTGTAAAAACAAAATTCAGAAATATGTTAAAGCTTGGAGACACACTAAAATTAATACAAAGGTGAAAATTCCACTTGCAAGATTAAAGGAGAATGAATCAAATGAAACTATAGTTTCAATTGATGGCGATAGAGTTTATGATCTTTTTAAAGAAGGCAATTTATGTTTGAATTTTTCAAACATGTTTGTTATTCTTAAACAATGTAGATTTACATGTACTAAAGATATATAAAATTCATATATAGTACAATCATGTGCATTTGTGTTTATCTAACAAGAAATGATTGTTGGAACATGATGAATTATTTGCAGGAGATTTCCTTGTTGTGGTTGCACCTGTAGAAAATGATGAAAACGTTAAATATTATTTAATGAGATGCACACGAGGAAAGATAAAATTATTATAATATTTTGATGGTAGTGGTTTTATATATGAAAGAGGATCCATTGTATTAAAAGGCTATTTGTTTCAAGAAACCCATCTAACTGTAATGACCATATAAATTTAACATCCATTAATTCTACAAACAAAACAGTAAAATTCAATAATTCCTTTTAATTGAGCACATACGCATTTTAAATTGATCAACAAATAATAAAATTGTATAACAGAATAAAACAAATACATAATTTTAAAATACCTTTGTCTGATGCTAACCCTCCATCTTTTACTTGCCTTGTTCACCGTTGTTGAACTGTGTAAACGCTGCCCAAAACCTTGTTCCACCCTGCCAACTAGGAAAACTTCCTAGCTCAAGGATATCATATGGATATCCTGGCCCCCGTGCCCAAAACCTCCAGCAAACCGATGCCTGTACTGATCTAATCCAACTATAGAACTCAACTCTCCTCTGTGAAATCCAAGAGAGACCTCCCCCAAAATGTTTTACGTAGAATGGTAATCCTCCTCCGTAAACCTCTACCCCCCTATTCCTCCTTCACCGCCCTGCATTTCATTTACTTCCTTACCTACCCATTTATTACCTTATCCCCTCATAATTAATATCTTATCCCTTTATATTCAATGTCTTATCCCTTTTCGTGTACGTAAGTTTTTAACAAATTAACTTATAATTTATTATCCCTACTAATTTAATGCCCATGTCAATGAATGTAACATGTAATTAATTAATCAATTAATTAATCAAATTGCAACCATTAATTAATCAATAAATATTTAATTAGTATGTTTATACCAATCTTGTTTAATTAATACCATGTTAAGACAATTAATCCCCTAATTAATTTTTACTTAATAATCCTTAAACATTTATTCAACTAGGGTTGTTACACTAACTGGTAATCATGTTCACTTTCAAGACTATTAGTCAGATGTCATAAGTTGTCAATATAGTCATTTGGTATGTGAATCACACATAATGTTAATGTAGGTTCAATCAAGGAAAATATCAAAATTTAGAAAATGGAAAATTTCAAAAGTCAATCATGAATGAATAATTGAAGATGACATACCATTACAATTTTTTTAAACAAGTGACATTCTAGAATTTTTTATTTTGCATCAAGTACATGTATATATGGATATGTAAATTATAGAATCATATTTTTTGGTTTAATTTTTTGGTCCATTCAAAGAATGTTATTTTTGATGAATTGTAACTTACTAATCTTTATTTTCATTTTTGCACATAAAACTAGATCTCAATTGGTGAATTCAATTATTAAATATTCAAGTCCCCATATGTCCTTTGAACCACTTAAGGAATCTTAAGAAGAGAAATAATGGTTATAATGTTATACTATAAACATAATTTGTTTTCTCATAAAACCTCTAGGAATATATCACATTGAAATTGTAACAACCTAATATTTCTAAACATCATTAAGTTTCATAAACATTTTATTGAGTAAACTGAAACAATAACTTCCTAGCATAATATGGATTTTTCATAACAGCAACTTCAGTAACTTAGATTTAACAATAAATATTGATTTCATGGCAGAAGAAATAAATACATAACTTAACAAAGTACTTGGTTCTGATGCTAATTCGTGTTGCCTCTGTGCCTTCCTGTTGCCTTCCTGCTTTCTGCTACTAGATCAACCCTGCCACAAACAGGAAAATAACTGCCCAAAACTACTGTTCTCCCTACCAACTAAGAAAACTACCTAGCTCCAGGATATCTACGGATATCCTGGCCTTCCATGCCCAAAACCTCCAGTAACTCGGTGCCTCCCCTGATCAAAGGCCACAGCTAGCAACTCTGTGCTCACAACAAGTCCAAAAGTCCTCAGAAAATTCTCCCCTGTCCATTCCTCCTCCCGAAAACCTTCCCCCTCCCTTATTCCTCGTCTGCCGACTCATGCAGTTACTCCTCTCCAACCACCCTTGTCCCCCATCCCTTATCTCTCCATTAATGTTTTATCTTCTCGGGACTAACAGGCTCTTCCTCTCTGCATACGCAACCATTTTTTTAACATTTTTCATTGATCTTTTAAATTTGTTTCTCAGGTCATTAAATGTGATCTGTAGTTAGAGTATTACTTAATTAATCACGATTATTTTCTTTAATTAATTTTACTTTATAGTCTTTAAATATTTATTTAATTAGGGTCGTTACAGAAATGGTAGACACCAAAATGTGCTTTGAGATTTAATATATTCATTGACTTCTTAAACCCATAAATCACTTTGTTGGAGATTTAATTATTAATAGCACTAAACCTACTTAAAACTAATTCTCATTAGATTTTAAATACCAAAACATGCTTTGAGATAAAATATGTTATATTGAGTATATATTCATATATATATTCACATGTAAAACTATAAGAATTTAGATAAACTCTTTGATTTAGTTGTAAATTATAAAATTTAAAATTTTGTAAATTACAAAACTTTTTCATGTTAGTTGGGTTTAGTTGAGTTGGTTGGAAGGAATGGTTTTTATCCTCTCCACCTAGATTCATTTTTTGCAAATGAAATATTGTCCATGTAGAACTCTTAATGATTATATTATTGTAATGGTTTTGATCTTTTTTTAATTTCCCCTTAGGAATCATGATTTTATATTATCTACAAATAAAGGATGGCTCATCACTATTATTCAAGGAAAACCACATCACTTGAAATGACCCATTGGTGACCCATTAGTGTTTCTTAAGGGGTAATTTCATACCTCTATGTCTTGGGCCAGTAACTTATTTCCTTATGTTCCATTGGTGGTCCTCAAGGGGGGATTTCATGGCTCTATGTCTTGGGCCATTAACTTATTTTATTATGTTCAAGGAAGGTGAGCTCTTAGACAATAAAAATAATTCTTGAGTAATGTGATTTCGAGTCACATGTAACCTTAATATGACAGATGAGACTAGATACTACCCCTAGTTGCATTTTAACCTCTTTCACATGAGGAACAAACCATTACACTTCTAATCACAAATTAATCACAAACCATTATACTCCAATTCATAACATACATAAAACATACTTAAAAGGTGTTAATAATAAAATAATTCATTGAATAGGGTTATCAATTATGTATAATGATAACATAGTCAAATACATTATTCATCTTATTATTCATTTACATAAAATTTGCTTAGTAAAAAAATTGATTATTTTGTAAAGAGGTGCTCTTCAACCTAATGTGGTGTAGATGTTGTCTTGTAATGTGGGAACCCTTATGTGTAATTCCAACTTGTAATGGCCCCGTCGTTACAAGGACAAAAACAACATACAACAAGATTTTTTTTTTCTATTAGGAATTATACATCACAATTAAAACAACATCATTGACACATCATCCAATACATTAATGAAACCATATTAACACATTATCAATCATTCACGACATAAATCTGACACATTATTGTCATGAATAACGATACACATATCGACACATTGACATAATAAATAGCATCCATAATCATTGCATTCATATAAATAAATAACGATGCATAAACAATATGAATCATAAAGCGTTCAACTCCTCTCATCAGGATAATCATTAGATAACACCATGATAACATGAGATAACATAACACAACCTTAAGGATCATAAATATAATCAAAATGACATAAGATACTACCCACCTGACCTACCCTGCAAGGTTAGGACCTCCAGGACACATAAGAAATGCTCAAGCCCAAGCTCCAATTGATTTTAACCATTTAAGGTCTCAAGGTTAGTGATTGTTCTGAGGAAAAAGGAAGTGTCTACATCCAATTATCACAATCAAATCCAAACTAACTATGCCAAAACGACAACATCAACAAAAATCAAATTCATCAATCAATCAATCATGATCCACAATTAAACACAGCGCACGAGTGATCATTCACATCAAACATCATAGACCATGTTAAATCCAAGGTGCAAAGGAATTTATCAGTTATATTCGAGGCGCAAATCCCAAACACCATATGCTATCATTCGTCATAATATTTTTCACTTCGCGCAAGAAGGTTAAAATTAAGATGATCATTCACGTCATTAAATTCCAATCGCGCGAGAAATCCATTATCTAAACATCATACATTACATTATAATTCAGTGCACACAATCTATTTATTAACTAAATAAATCATCAACATGGAAGAGCCATTGCGCAAGAGAAACTATCCATATTTGTGGCGCAACAATTTCCCAACACTTAACATACATTAAAATCATACAGTAATTCCAAACTTTAAATTCTTATGCTAAACAATAATGAACTTGGTCAACAAAACTATCAACAACATACTTTGTTATGTAATATTTTGTTAAAAGTGACGGACCATCTAAATTAGGTGATAATGGTGGATTGACCATAAACCACATAGCATTAAAAATTGAATAAAGTATGAAAACAAATACAATAATTGGAATTAAAATCTCATGGTTCTAAAATTGAACAAATAGGAATAATATTTTATCATTGGAGCTCAAGCACATTTTAAAATCTCCCATATAAACGACATATTTATTACCTACAATAGTGATTTGGGTATAGCAATTTCTTGTAATTGAAAAGATATCAACTTTAATAACATGTAAGCATGCATACACTAATAGTTTGGTTATAACCTAATCTTGTATGTAATTAATATCAAGACTTTAATAACATGGAAACATGAGCCCAACCATTTTTCATTGGAATATCATTTTGTATATATCAACAAATTTTAGCATCAATCAATATTAATATTCGATACGAACATAGGTGTACACAAGGATGAAGATGTATAAGGTCTATCTTACATTCACTAGTAACCTATCTCATCTATAAACATGATTAAGACAAAAAGCTCAAGAAGAGTAATACAGTGAGTCCAAGGCTGAGGGTGAGACTGACCCGCAGAGATCGCATGCCAATCACTGAGAGCTAGAAATTAGAAAGGGGGCAGGGATAGTGTACCCATACTAAGCGTTGTGTGAAAGGAGAGAAAAACATTGGGCGTGCACAGTAAAGTCGATGAGTGGAATTAGAGACAAATCTGAGTCTTGAGCATTGAAATTACTAGAGATCTTCTCCAACTCCGAGCTCTAAGGGACAAATAAAAGTTGGGGAAGGGTAAGGGGATGAGAAGGGATCTCTAAAGAATTTCTACTAAGGGAGGAGGCAAAAACAAAACGAGGTAAAAACATATCACTGGTTAAATCCATGAGCCCATGGAGAAACTGACATGGGCAGGGTTGTACACCACGCATCCCAGTCAATGCCAAGTCGAGTGTCTAGCGCACAACCAACACACATCATACAAACTCAGTGCCAAGTTCAAGACCAAGGAAAAGAGGCCACAAGGGATCCCACAAGGAATGCACAGGGTGCCCGAGGCATTTATGGGCCAACTCTAGCTTTCATGTTTCAAGCCAAGACTCCAAGTCACATTCCAATGTAGAAACCCTGCCCCTCTCGGTTCCTCCTGTTCCAATTTGCAAATGTGGAAACACAAATATCATAATTCAAGAACAGAATTATAACAAAGAGATTTAATGTGGTTCACCCAAACGTTGGGCTACGCCCACCAAGCAGAGGTATCGGCTGTCTTATTATTCAGATTAAGGAGATTATAGCAGGCTCACTCACACTCATCATGTCTGCCTCTACGAACTTACATAAATTTATATACATTAAATAAGAAAACTGATTATTAAATGCAATCTCATCCATATTCTAACTTGGTCGTATTGGTTACAACCAACGCTAGATTATAGGATCTGAAATCCTATTCATGGAAGAATTCATTGTCACTGTTTCCAACAATCTCCACCTTGACAAAAGTTAACTTGATACCTTGCTCCTCCTTTTTTTCATCACCTTTTCTGCAAGCCGAGAGAAGCCAAACACCATCGTATATTCTCTAACAGTACTAGTTTTGTGAACATGTCTGCGCAGTTCTCTATTGTATGCACTTTCTCAAGAGAGACTCCACCTTCATCGATGACCTGTCTTACAAAATGGTACTTGATAGGTATATGTTTTTTTTTACTGTGGTAGTCTGGATTCTTAGCCAAGTGAATAGCACTTTGACTATCACAAAGTAAATTTACTTTTTCCTTCATCCTTCCAAACTCACCAAACAAACCTTTCAACCAAACTACCTCTTTGCAAGCATGTGAAGCAGCTACATATTTTGCTTATGTAGTGTATAAAGCAACAATGTTCTGTAGCTTTGACATCCAACTAATAGCTCCACCTACAAGAGTAAAGACATACCCTGAAGTCGACCTTCTCTTGTCCAAATCACCTGCAAAATTAGAATCAACATATCCATAGACTAACTCACGACCACTATTATAGGTGATACAATAATCACTTGTGCATCTCAAATACTGAAGCACCCATTTCATTGTTGCCCAGTGCTCTTTACCTAGATTTTCCATATACCTGTTGACAACACCAACTGCATGTGAAATGTTTGGCCTTGTACTAACCATCGCATACATTAGACTTCCTACTACATTAGCATATGGTATTCAAGACATATATTCCTTTTCTTTGTTTGTACTAGGGCATAAACTTGAAGAAAGCTTAAAATGGGAAGCCAAAGGGACTGAAACTGGTTTCACATTGTTCATACCAAACCTCAAAAGTATCTTCTAAACATACGTCTGTTGTGACAACCAAAGCTTACCATTCCTCCTATCTCTGAATATCTCCATGCCCAAAATCTGCCTTGCTACTCCTAGATCTTTCATATCGAACGTCCTAGCCATCTGATCCTTTAACTTGTTGATCTCAGTTACGATTTTGCTTGCTAAAAGCATATCATCAACATACAATACTAAGATAATGAATATACCATTATTCAATTTATTAAAGTAGACACAATGATCATACTCACTCCTTGTATAATTCTGGCCCACCATGAAAGAGTCAAATTTCTTGTACCATTGTCTGGGCGACCGCCTCAATCCATACAATGATTTCTTAAGCCTGTAAACAAATTTCTTGTTGCCATTCTAAATGAACCCTTCAGGTTGTTCCATGTAAATTTCCTCATCCAAATATCCATGTAAGAAAGAATTCTTAACATCTAATTGCTCCAACTCCAAATCAAGTGACACAACTAATGCTAACACAATTCAAATTGAAACAGACTTAACAACTGGTGAAAAAATCTCATGAACGTCAATGCCTTCTTTCTGAGAATATCCTTTCACAACCATCCTTTCTTTGTACCTTTCCACCTTATCATCAACACCCTTGTTCAGCTTGTAGACCCACTTGCAACCTACAATTTTTTTGTCTTTTGGAAGTTCTACCAGGTCCCATGTGGCGTTCCTCTCTAATGCCTTCATTTCGTCCTTCATTTCTACTTTCCACTTATCATTGTTATAACCCTTCACATCTTCCTGATAGCACGAAGGTTCATCATCATTAGTACTTAAAGAAACTGATGAAACAAAATCATCATACCTTCTTGGAGTATTTCTGACCCGTGTAGACCTCCTTAGGGAAGTTTGTGGCTCATCCACAATATGTTAATTTTCATCATAAACCTTGTCTTCCTCTTCTACAGGAGACTCTTCATGAACATTTTTTGAAACTTGTTCATGTTCACCTTCATTGCTTTCAAATTGAATTTGTTGATACTTTGGTGCTTCTTCCTGTTTCATTTGAACATCTACATTTGATTTTATGAGAGATGATTCATCAAATATTACATCTATGTTAATGGTGATCTTGTGGGCAGTAGGATCCCACAACATGTACCCCTTAATACCATCACCATATCCAACAAAGATAATCCTTTTTATTTTGGATCTAATTTAGAACATTGATGTTTCGAAATTAGAGCATAGGCATCACAACCAAAAACTTTAAGATTAGAATAACTACAAGGGTGACCTATCCATACCTCTTCTGGAATTTTGCATTCTATTGATGTTGATGGTGATCAATTCACCATATAACAAGTTGTAGATACAAATTCTGCCCATAGTTCCTATTGCAAGTTGGCGTTACTCGGCATACTCCTTGATCTCTCTAGAAGAGTCATGTTCATGCGTTCAACAACTCCATTTTGTTGAGGAGTATAGGCAGTGGTTTTATGCCTATTGATTCCAAATTCCTTGCAATAATTCTCAAACTCCATTGACATAAATTCACCACCATTATCAGTTCTTAAAAATTTAATGGGCCTACCAATGCTCTTTTCCACTAAAGCTCTAAACTGTTTGAAAACTGTAAATACATCAGCCTTACTCTTTCACATATAGATCCACACCTTCCTAGATAAATCATCTATAAAATTTACAAAATATGATGATCCTCCATATGAAATAGTAGGGGATGGCCCCCAAAAATTAGAATGGATATAATCAAGAATTCGTTCATTGGTGTGTCTTCTGGTTTTAAATCTCTCCCTATTATGTTTTCCATAAATACAGTGCTTGCAGAAATCTAACTTTAAAGACTTTAGACTAGGAAGTAACTTGCGATCAGATAATACCTTCAATCCTTGTTCGCTTGTATGGCCCAACCGTGGATTCCAAAATCAAACAAAATCATTGTCTTTCTCAGACACTGTTGTCGCATGATCTGACTCAGTTCTTCCTTCTAACAGAAGCAAGTTACCAACCTTCTTTTCTTTCATAACCAATAGAATTCCTTTGTAGACTATCATAACTCCACCTTGAACAATACTCTTGTAACCTCCTGTGTCTAAGACTCCCAAAGATATTAGGTTCTTCCTAAGCTTAGGTACATGTCTTACATCAGATAATATTTTAATAGTTCCATCAAACATCTTAATTCGAATGCTACCAATTCCCACAACTTTACACGAGATATCATTTCCCATGTAAACTATTCCATCATTTGTAGACTGATAAGTAATAAATTAGTGTCTATGAAGACACATGTGGTTTGAAGCACCAGAATCTAATAACCACTATTGATCATAACGTGAACCAATAATAATTGATAAAACTTCATCAGTCATACCTGAACCTGTTGTTGAACCTATTTTGGTTGCATTTGATTCCTTCGTCTCTTTTGGAGGGTCTTCTTTGGAGGCTTATTGTCACTTCCAACAATCCTTCTTCAAGTGTCTAGATTTGCCACAAAAATAGCACTTAAGCTTGCTCTTTCTTCCCTACGAATTTGACGGAGAGAAATCCCTCTTACCGTGTCCTTTTTCTTTAGGTCTTCCTCTGATGACCATCACCTTAGATGTAGAGGTTTCTACATTGGATTTCTTCCTTGTTTCCTCAGACAGTAAAGCTCCAACAATGTCATTAAACTCAATACTTTATGTTGAACTGAAACTAATCGAGGTAAAAAAATGATCCCATGACATGAGCAAAGAACATAATAATGTAATCGCCTTATCTTCAGATTCAAATTTCACTCCCATGCTAGTCAGTTGAACTAAGAGAGTATTAAAGGTATTCAAATGATCATTTATCTTCCTACCTTCCTTCATGCGCAAACTGTACAATTCTCATTTCAGGAAGATCCTGTTCGTCAAGGATTTCATCATGTACAGCCTTTCTAGATTTGACCACAAACCAACTGCTATCTTCTCTGTAACAATGGTGAACAATACATCATCATCCAAACACAGGCGTATGGCACTCAGTGCTCTCGCATCCATCTCGTCCCAGTCTTCGTCTATTATGGATGCAGGCTATTTTTCTTTTCCCAAAATCACCTTGACCACGCCTTGTTGCATGAGAAGATCGTGCATTTTAACCTTCCGGATCTTGAAATTGTTCTTGCCATTGAATTTCTCAATTTTGAACTTAGCACTCTGCATCTTTCCCATTAGAGGAAACATAAAGAACAAACACCACAGCTTGTAATAAACAAGGCCCTTTGAAAATGATGTAGAGGAATAATGGTTTAAAATTTTCAAGGTTTAATAAAAAAACCTCTTACTAACCCCACCTTTTCCTCACCTTTTATTAAAAAAAAAAAATTAAAATTCACTTTTTAATAGAAAATATTGTACAAAAATTCCCCCCACCTTATTCCAACACCCTTTTTGAATGTTTTAAGAATTCACCTCTCATAAAAGTCCTTGAACCTTTTTAAAAAGTCAAACTTACATAAACTTTTTTCAAAAAATACCATACTCGAATTTTTCACTCCAAAAAAAAATATACGCAAATAATTTTAAGGAGTCGTCGCAGCTCGTGACATGGTTGGCCTGCGGACATTTGGGAGACGTTGCACCTCCCGTGTGGATGGCCTGCAGAAATGCGGAAAAATACCCATCGAGTCATCGCACCTCTCATTATGGAAAGCCTGCAGAAATTTGGAAATTTACTCACGCATGAAAGTGTGTAGTAGTGGCCATCATGACCTTCGAGAGAAGAGACCTACGAAAATTTGGAGATTGACGTTCCCTCTCGTCTCGTGTTCTATCACCACTAATTTAAAAAACTTGATATTTACTGGTCTCACGGATCTCCAACCAGAAACGCTCTGATACCACTTGTTGCAATTTGCAAATGTGGAAACACAAATATCATAATTCAAGCACATAGTTAGAACACAAAGATTTAATGTGGTTCACCCAAACGTTGGGATACGTCCACCAAGTAGAGGTATCAGTTGTCTTATTATTAAGATTAAGCAGATTACAGCAGGCTCACTCACACTTATCATGTCTGCCTCTACGGGCTTACATAAATTTATATACATTACATAGGAAAAATTATTATTAAATGCAATCTCATCCATATTCTAACTTGGTCGTATTGGTTACAACCAATGCTGGATTATAGGATATGAAATCCTATTCATGGAATAATTCATTGTCATCATCTTTAATATGAATAATAAGACAAACAATACCTCTTTTTGGTGGACATATCCCAACATTTGGGTGAACCACGTTAAATCTATGTAACATCCCGCTCTTGCGCGCACTGAGAAAACTTATTCTTTGAGGACACTTTCTTGCAAGAGATCTAGATTATTCTACCTTTGACCAATGATTATTATTATGAGGCACTATGGATGTGATTATATGTTATTTTTCTATATTGACTTAGAGATGTGTTATTGACTCGGTTCTCTTGAGTGTGCAGGATTTGGACCTCGATGATGCTAAGGCATTGATGAAACCCTTGGAATCTAGATAGAGTCAGGGATTGGACTATTAGGGTTTGATTGTTGTATATATATGACATTTGTGCATATGATTAGATGATATGATTATGGATATTATTTCTGACATGATTCGTTGATGATGCAGGATAACAATAGCTTGTCGACCAGACTCACATGTGGAGTAGAGGGGTCATGCACAATAATCAGAGATGTTGAGGGAGAGGTGTGGACAACAGCCTTGCCACATCCTACTAGCACTCTCGTCATGGATCGAACTGTAGATTAACGAATACCTAGTTCGAGAAGACCCACAATGTCGTGAGGGTACACTGTGACAGTCACTCACGATGATTCTAAGGGGCGCACAATAAGTCAGGGGCATTATTCCTTAGAGCCCCTTAGTCTCCCACAAGATCACCTAGTGGAGTATTGACTCCAGGGGTTTTTTATGTCTACCAAGTCATTAAAGAGGTGAGTGGAACCTTTGGAGCACGTACTGTGTTCTGAAGGGCATGTCGTGCAAGGGAAACAAAATGAGGCGAGTGGCACCCTTGGAGCACATAGTGCGTCTTGAAGGATACGTTGCGCAAGGGAAAACATAATGAGGCGAGTGGCACCCTTCGAGCACCTAGTGTGTCCTGAAGGGAATGTCATGTTGTTAACTAATAAGAGAATAAACCTAGATGCCCTTCGAAAGAATAACGTGATAAGAAATATTTAAAAACAATTTCCCTAATAAAATGTCACCCAGCCTCGAAATTAAAATCTAGGTCTAAATTAATATTTGTGGTAAAAAATAATAAATAAAAATAATAATAATAATCATTAAACATATGATGAAAAGGGGGTAAGAAACTTGATTAAATTATTAAAATCAAATTATTTAGGGATTTAAAATTTTAAAAAGGAAATTATTGTTTTGTTACACATTCTAATTAAAATTTATTTAATTAAAAAGAAAAAGGGGAAAAGGGTAATTTTCTACACTTGCCAATTTGAGTTTTAACTGAAAAGGGAAAGAGGGAAATTTAAAAGAATTAGGAAACTTGGAAAAAACGGGAAACATAAAAAGAAAGGGAAACATAAGGAAAAAACAGAAAGACTAACTTAGTAAGGTATCTATCATTTAAGAACTTTCTAAATTAAACTCAACTAGTAAATTAGTAAAGGGGAAAGTCATTAATTGGTGTAAGGGAATATGAAGACACCTAGGAGAAATTCTAGGAATGCTTTTAGGTGGGTGAGGTAAATAGGAGTAATTGATTAATTAATGAAATTAATTTTTGGTGCAATGAAGGGCATGGGTGACACATGTACGGGGAGGATTTTTATGAATTAAATTATTGAACATTAAATTAAATGGGATTTTGGGAAATTAAATGACCTAGAAACTCTATATAAAGGAGGGAGGAGGAGGATGATGGATATCTTATGTTATGCGTAACGTTACGCTGTGGAATTTCGGACTTGACTGACTTAGCTTGTGGTAATTAGGATCCCTAGCTCGGTGAGGACTGGTAGCTCGGCCTTGTGAGATGAGTTGGGAGCTAGCTATTCTCTGGTTTAGTGTGCGTGGCTCCTTTGCGACTCGAGGGGCTAAGGGGGAAGAAGAGTACCCCTAGCGTTGGCTGGGAGGTACCACTAAAGTCTCATCAGTTGATAATTGGGAGTTGCATAGAGAACATGGGACAACAACTCAGAGCAGACGACTTGGGCTACGATATGCTTATTTGATTCTGCATGGTAGATTATTATTATACCGTACACTTTCAATTCTGTATTTTTAATTGGGTAAAGAAAATGTTGGCTTATCATCTCAGCTGAGTGCTTAAATTCCCCATAGCCTTAAGCTTGGTACTTGACATCTTTCCCTTGGCTTTCGGTCCCTATTTGTTGTGACTGTCCTTTGGTTTTGTTGATTGTTGTGAAGAGTCTGTTTTTCGTCCTCTTCCCTAGTTCGTCAGTCCACGCCTGAGCAGTTGTCCAAGAGCCGAATCGACGGTCGTCACTTCGATGCACAATGACCTATAGATTCTAATGCCTTATTTTTTGTACGTGGATGATGAGCAAAGGATGTGTTCGCCCAACCGTATACCTCTGTTGGTTGTTCCTGGTCAAGTGATTATCTTGTGCCTTGTTGTGATTGATTACCTCTTCCATGGTTATTCCCTTCCCGTCGCGATTCTCTTATGACCCTCTACGTTGATCTCTCTGCGTTTTCCCTACATTTTCAGGCAAATTAACTCTCTGTTTGATACATATCCTAGTGAATTTACTGTGTGGTTTTCTTTTTCTCTTTTTTCCTCTGGTCTGCCAAGTAAATCCTCCATTTATTACTTGAAGGCGAAATTACTCTGCATTTTTATACCTCTGGCCTGCGAATTTCCTATGCGATTTACCTTGACAATGCTTTATTAATGATAACCTTTGTCTTTCTCAATTTCTGCACTTAATTGAATCAATCCTGCCTTTGTCTGTGATTGACTTCATACCTACATTTTTGAACCATGAATTACCAGTCAATCCCTTCAGTGATGACATACCTGTGTTTTAACATTGAGACAATGATTTTATGCACTGCGTTGGGATAGCAAAATAGTTGATTACTCTGTGTTTTCCTGGTATAGAAAATGTAAATATATTAACAATGATTTTATATCTAATATGAGACAAAGATATGATTACTGTGATTCCAGTGATAACGATTTTTATCTTTAATGGTTGACAAAGAATTAATATATATATGATGCATGAGGGTAGATTTTGTAACCAACAAATTTCATGTTCATAATTTAAATTACTTGTGTTGTGTAGAAGTCAACGTTGTATTGGTACTTGAAAGTGTTTTATACAAATGCATGATGCAGTTATGAGAACAAAGAGTTTTTATATATCATGGTCAACAATTTTCGGATGGAGAATTTATATAGTGTGTAACAAAAAAATTATATCAGATTCCAGACAATGATATCATTGTTATCTCCCTCCTTGAATATTTTGTTTTTTACATAACGAATTTGTTTTCGTTAATAGACAGAAATGATGTTTCGTTTTCCTAAGAAAATGCCATATTTATATCGGTGTTGGGTTAACCGCTTTAACTTTGTGTTTTGGTAGATAGCTGCGTTTCACACTTGTTCTCGCCATTGTTATCCTCACGCCTTTGCATTCTTTACACCATTCCTTTGTTGTGATTCTTTCAAACTATCTATGCGTCCTTCACCAAAAAGACTGCCTTGCCTTTTGTAAACTACCTCCGCGGCCTTTCCACAATCCTCTCAGCGTGCTTGTTTATCTCTGTGCTCTACCCATATGAGGTGGGGTCCCAACAAATTTCCTTCATCCTTCGAGCTCAGGCAGTAAGGCCTGGCACAGATTCTGAGTCTCGCCTTACGCCTGTCCCACAACCCTTGAAGGTGCTGACACTTGGCATTGGGCTTCGCTCTGTTAGACTTGACGAGTGCATATAACTAGGCTTGGTGATGGGATTCCTTATTGCAGTTCATTTTTTTAAACACAACTACATTTAGAAATTTTAATCCGGTGGAATGTTACCCGGTTTAATTGCTTCTGTCCGAAATTGTTTTAGAATTTTGATTTTGCCAGAATTTTAATTTAGAATCTTTGTAATTTAGAATGTTATTCTATTTTATAATTAATTATGTCTAAGGTGTGTGGAATGGATTCTTAGTTTTGGATCAAGTGAACATTCTTACTCGTTGAAAAAGATGCACTTCATGAAAATCGAAGACCCTTAAAGGTTATAGTAGTTAAGAAGAAATTGTTGTGCCTTGAAGGTTAATAAGTGGATTGTTGTGCTTGATTTTTGTCGTTGATAGATGTTTTCAATATTTATTCTCGATTGCCATGAATTTAGCTCATTAGTGACTCGTTGAACCATCATATTGTATGCGCCTGGGAGAATAGAATGATTGTTGTTTATCGGTTCTATTACACCAATACATGTTGATGATAGTTGAATGAATGAGTGTAGCTTACTGGCGTCATACGTTAACTTGATTTATGACTAGTAAATGATTAATCTTCTTGTGTGCAAGTAGATTGTGTTGTATTAAATCTTGTGAAGTAATTGTGTCGTCTTGTGCAACGAACTTAACTTGACATATGATCGCCTTTACACCTGGTTAACGGTTAGATTCCATGGCTCATGGACTTCTACTGAGATGTAATTATTATGCATTATTATTGTTGTTTATACTTGTGAATGATGTGTTTATGATGCTTCCCAACAAGTGTGACATGTTTAATGCAACAAAAATATTTAGGTCGGTTATGACGCTTGTTGTTTTAAAAGGGGGATCGTCGCATAGGGTGTCTGACAAGGGGATCATTGCACGCCCTGAGGAGGGAAATGATCATTGTGTGACCTGACTGATAGATGTGAATGATTTCCTCATCAGAGTCCATGCTTCATGTGGTAGGTGTAGTATTTCATTGTAATCTTGATGTTGGCGCTTGGGTTGCAACACCTTTGTGCGTTGGGTTGAGCCCCATAGAGGTTCTAGTTACTAATCGTTGAGACCGTTGCATCAGGATTGTGGATGTTGTACTTATCTTGTAGGCATCATCGTGTTGTGTGTTGGGTGGGAAGTCGTTTCTTTCTTTGATTTATGCATGTTTCGCCCAGTTGCTCGATGTGCTAGTGTGTAGAGTTGTTGTCGTCTTTGCCTTCTTTCCTAAAAAAAAAAAAATCTTGCACTTTTCGCTTCACTTGGAGTCATAACGTTTGGGATCGTTACATATCACTAGTACATATTTTAAAAATTCTGACATTTTGTTTGCGACGTTATGGACAAATCTGGCCATACTGTCAAAAAATAGACGAAATTTATTTATTTTTTTTCCATATTTCTCGATAACGTCACTATTTCCACGTTGACGTCTCTCTTGCCACGTTTTCGTCGCTCTTTCCATGTTGTCATCTCTCTTGCCATTTTTTCCACATATTCGTCTCTCTTGCCATGTTTGTGACATAGTCGTCTCTCTTGCGATGTTTGTGAAGATAGTTGTCGCAGTTGCGACATTGGGGAAACTAGGTTTTCCCCTCCAATCGTCACCTAGTATTTTGACCAAGTCAACTTTGATTTGGTCAATGATCGTCGAAATTGTGACATTATAAAATCTATAAATATGTTTCATTTTACGGATGTTGCGACAAGTTTTCTATAATAACGACACTTAAAAAAGGGTTTGCAGGTCTTCTCGACTAGAGTACAACTATTAAAAGACATTGTACTAAGGCTCTTCTCGTTTTGTTTTAATTTTCTGATCGGTCGAATTTTAAAGGAAACAACTATTAAAAGACATTTTACTAGGGATAGAGTACATCATGGGCAATGATGACCTGTGAATGGGGTCAACATTGAAATTTTTTCCATTTTTTTTTTATGACATCATACATCCTTGATTCTTGAAACCCTCCCATATCGTCAAGGCATGTGTCTAGTGTAACCATGTCAAATTTCAATGCATACAAACACATATTGAAGAAATTTCAATGTTGGCCTCATTCACTGCTCACTATGCGGGGTCGGTGCATGACATTTTTGGTGGTTGAATTGGAAGTTCCATGACATTTCAAGAGAGTTCTAACAAAGATTCTACAGATGGAAACAATGACATTTGACAATGAGACACCCATTATGAATGTTGTTGCAAACATGGATGATCTCAAAGATTATGTGGTTGGGACATCATACATCCTTGAGTCTTGAAACCCTCCCATACCATCAAGGCATGTGTCTAGTCTAACCATGTCAAATTTCGATGCATACAGGCACATATTGAAGAAATTTCAACGTTGGCCCCATTCACTAGTGCTCACCATCCGGGGTCGATGCATAATATTTGTGGTGGTTGGATTGGAAGTTCCATGACATTTCAAGAGAGTTCCAACAAATATTCTACGGATGGAAACAATGACATTTAACAAATATGAGACACGCCATTATGAACGTTGTTGCAAACATGGATGATCTCAAAGATTATGTGGTTGGGACATCAAACATCCTTGAGTCTTGAAACCCTCCCATACTGTCAAGGCATGTGTCTAGTCTAACCATGTCAAATTTCGATGCATATAGGGACATATTGAAGAAATTTCAATGTTGGCCCCATTCACTAGTGCTCACTATGCAGGGTCGGTGCATGACATTTGTGGTGGTTGAATTGGAAGTTCCATGACATTTCAAGAGAGTTCCAACAAAGATTCTACGGATGGAAACAACGACATTTGACAAATATGATACACCCCATTATGAACGTTGTTGCAAACATGGACGATCTCAAAAATTATGTGGATGGGAGATCAGACATATTCCTTGAGTCTTGAAACCCTAGTCCCATACCATCAAGGCATGTTTCTAGTCTAACCATGTCAAATTTCGACGCATACATGCACAGTTTGAAGAAATTTCAACGTTGGCCCTGTTATCCCCCACTTTTAGGGATAACTAGAAGATTATGTCTCGAGGCCCACAGGTCCTAGACATGGAGTACCGAGAACCAGATCAACTTGAGCATGGCTCTAGAGAGCCCATATTCTCTCCCTTTCAGCGCCTCCACTTTGTCAGTAGCAGCAACAACATCCATCACATTTGGCTTAGTCATGTATCAGAGATGGCTCTTGCTCCATGAGGTAATGAGTCCGGGTATCATGGTATGTGTCACTATGATCCTCGAAACATTTGAATATGTGCATTTGATTCATTTTGTTTCTAATGGGAGCTTGGATCTTATACTTGTCCACTTGACCATGTCTGGGGGAATGAAAAGATGCCCTATAAAGCTTGTGTCCATAGGTTTTGAGTTGCCATTGGGGGATTTCTGAAAATCCATTGTCGGTTCCTATCATACATACCACTTTCCATCTTATTTTACGTTCACCCATCCCATTATACTGGTCTGGGCATATAGTTGGCCAATCATTTAGGGGTTGCACCTTACCTTATGGGAAGAATGGGCTAAAAGGCCTAGGGGGTAAAATAAGCTGACAATAAAAGACTAAGAATAAAACCTCAAGATGCTTTTCCCAATGATCCCCGATAAATAAAGAAATTGCTTCTCAGCAAGAAACAGAGGGACCTGTAAAAAATAATAAAACAAGACCTAGTTGAGGGATAGGAGGTCTCAACACGAGCTAGCCTATTAGGACCATGGGTACGTAATGGTATGACACTACTAGTAGCTTCTTACCACGCCAGGGTAGTGGCTCTTGGTTGCATGGCTAAGATAAAGGGGGTCTCATCATGAGCCAACCTTCTCATTTTCATGAAAGTGCCTGTGGGTAAAATTTCCACCATTGGTCACCACGCCAGGGCAATGTCCCTTGACTAGATTCTTGAAAGAAAAAAGCAATAAAAAGATAAAAAACAATAAGACAAAACCTGGTTACAGGATAGGGGTCTCATCACGAGCCAACCTATTAGGTCCATGAGCATCTAGCGGTATGACACTACCATCACCTGGTCACCACACCAGGGTAGTGGCTCTTGGTGGCATAGCCAAGAGAAAGGGGCTCTCATCACGATCCAACCTTCTCATTTTCATGAAATGCTTGTGGCTAACATTTCCACCACTGCTCACCAAGATAGGGCAATGTCCCTTGAATAGCTTCTTGGAAGAAAAAGAATGAATATAAAAGGCATGAATGGGCTTGGAAATATTTGCATCCATGACAGGTGAAGCTCACCCTCCATAGAGGCACCCACCAGTAAGCCATCCCTGCTATCACTCCACCTTCTTCCCAAGCATCCCCATCAACCTCACCCACTTACATGACTTGCATTTAATCCTTTCCAGAAACATCCCTCTTCCAGTAGACATTAGCCCAATAGGACGTCTTTTCACTTCCTCCAAACTTGTATTGCAGACTTGTATAATGTCTTTGAGCACTAGACTGTGGTAAAGGGGTTTTATGCACATGTTTAATAATATTGATGATTAGATGTGATTGACATTGATATGATCCTTGTGACTTATGATCCCATGGAGGGCATATCTGTTGATGTGCAGGATCATCCCCGACAGGTAGGTACCACGTTGGACAAGTACACATGGGGAGATGATTAGTTCGGACCTCCATGGGGCTAAAGAGCCCACCCGATGGATGTTAATACCCCATGAAGATTCCATGTGCTAATAGCGGTTCTTCGGGTCAATCAGGTGCCTCGAAACCATGATGGTCTCATTCTGAGACTAAAACATTCATTTCGGCCTTTGGTGTAGCTCTTGCAAATTTTTCACCCTTTCTGGAATCGAATGAATATAGGTCATGATAATCCTTTGTAACTTCCAACCCGATCTCCTCCATGAAAATCTTGGGCATAATATTGTGAGATGCCCCATAATCCATCAATAAATTGTGCAACACCTTATCATGGATGTTCAATTAAGTATAGAAAGGAGGGGAAGAATCATCTCTATCCTCTACTAAAGGCCCCAAGACGACAGCATGATTTTTGTCTTGGAGGTTGACTGAGTATGTGGAATGAGATGAAGGCTCGGGCTGCAACATTTTGGAGAAGAATTTTTAGAAGTCTTCATTCTTGAATAACTCTGAAGAGGGAATGAGGATGCTAATCTTTTGAATTTCATGCTCAAAATTAAAAGAGGAGGGAGGCTTCATGATTTCCTTTGCTTCTAGGATGGGGCCTTTGGCCCTATTCACTTGGTCATTATTGTTGAATCCATTTGAATACTTTATGCCAGTGTTCTATAAGGGGTACTCAAAAATTATGTATTGCTCCATTGAAGGCTCCTCTAAAGATACAAACTTCTTCTTAATGAATTCCACTTTTGAAGCAAATAAGGTTAAGAGGATAGAAGATCCTTTTGCAAGATCTCAATGCTCTTTTTTGACCACCAATCATGCCCATAGAGAGATATTTTACCATCCATTATGAATTGATGTATGCCTTAAAAGCATTTTTGTGACCCCTTTTGACTTGGAGGTCCCTTGGGGAGACATTTTATGATCCATTACAAATTGATAGGTCCTTTAAAAACATTAATGTGACCTCTTATCTCTTGTCACCCCTCCTCTTTGACTGCCACATCTCTTTCCATCATAGCTTTCCATTCCTTTTTTTGAGTGGTTTAGATTCTCTCTTATTGACAAATAATGGCGATGCTTGAAAGCAAGTTCATGACTATGCTCTATCTCCTATTTATTTCTAACGACTACCCTAAATGATTCAACATCTTGATTATGTCATGATATTTTTTTTGAGGGGTATTTTTTTTACAATTATTTTATGATAGAGTGTGCATTTACTTACCAAAGAATTAACAATTAAAGAGGAATCACCAATCATTGATAGTGATTATTTATCATTCTCTTGGTCCCCATGTGACCCATACTTATCTATTTAATTTAGGTTCAAAGGGAACTGTTATCACTCCAAGAGTCTTTCCCTAAATGTAAAGGGAATGAGCTTGGTAACTTAAAATGATTTGAATAATGTATAAACTCAATCAAGTTGGATGACCTGATAATGCTCTCATTCACTCAAAATACACATGAACTCACTCTAATACAGAAGGCCTTCAACTCTAGTTTCTCAGAAAGTTAAATCAAGGTATGAAATATGGAGAACGCTCATTATATCAATAGAAACACATATACATAGTTGTACATGTGAATGCCCAATTATAATAGGTTGATTTTACTCATAATCTTAGTCTATCAATAAAAAGATGAGATGACAGTCATCTATTAGTAGATAAACATTATGAAATGCACAAACATTTACTCATAAGCAAAGACAAGATATAAAATGAAAGTGTGAACAAGATAAAGTGAAAGAATCTTATGTAATATGTATTCAAATGTCTTTAATACATGAAATATAGCCCAAGTCCCAAAAGTCGAACCTCTAGCCTTGTTAACTCTGTGGGCTTAAATAAGATTTACATAATAGTTATGATATCCCAAAGAAAAGGATCAAATACATATAATATCTCTAAATCAAAACAAATAGAATGACTAAGGACCTAGATCCTATTTTTATGGAGTCAATTCATATCCTTCTGTTTGGTCTTTGACGGCTCCTCTATGTGATGGAGGATGACTATACTCTCTGGAAACTTTCATGACAGCTGAGCATCGACACCTCCTCCATCCTTGACCAAAATAGAATTCACTTTAAACTTGTCCTATACGTTGTTGGAAAATCCCTGGTTTGGAGTGCTATGAGTGAAAAATAGTCGACAAATGCTATAAACACCTGTAGAAGACAATTTGGACTGAAATACTTGAATATTTGATTATATTTTGACCTGGAGGCCGCCATCTTTGTTTCTTTTGAACCAAAAGTGTTTCTTCCAACTGTTTGCAATGATTCTAATCAAGCTTCATATCATTGCCTTCTTACTTAGCCTTTTATGTCACTATGTTCACATGGTTCAAATATCTTTGAGGCATAAGTATAGACATCTATTCTAGTGATATATACATGAATTTGGTATCATCTTACTATTGGAGAGGGTTTGATACTTGAATCTTCACGTGAAAACTTTCACTCTCTTTAGGCAAGGACACAGCATAAGAAAAATGGATATGGTTGAGCTCATGTAGATCACTTTGACTGATGTTGGTTGCATGATTTGATCTTATCAATGTTCTGGTAACCATATTCATCAACCTATGAACATATAAAAGACAAATCATTTGGCTAGACTTCTTGGACCTTTTGGAATGGGTATCATGACCATTCACCTCAGTCTCCCTGATATAAACATTTTCACGTGGATAGAGGCATAGAACAAACATACCCTGTTTTTTTATGGTACTTTCTTAAAGCAACATTTTTTATGACGATCTTCACTGGTGATTCAAAGGTTATGGACAAGATGTCCCAAGTCATAATTTTGTTTTTCAGGACATGCAATAGGAAGATTTAGGTTTCTAAGGGAAATTGAAGCTTCCCAATTAACTGCCAATTCATAGACTCTCCTTCCTTAATGTTTTAAGAGTTGCATGATATCCCAGGTTTACCTTGTAGTCCCCTCCAATTTTGTTTCCAGTGCAGGCTAGACTATCTAGGTGTTCTCTTAACCAAATTTGAAGGACAAAAGCATATTGATTCCAATATTCCCTCCTGTTGTCTACCTACTTTCACTATTCTTGTTGCAAGTACTTAACACAATTCATTATGTGTTAATCATTAATGATAGAAATATTAGAACTATTCAGTCCTGAAAGATGCAAATATATTAAAACTTGAGATTGAAAGGTTATTGTTCAAAGAGAGAGATCACTGTGGAAATTTTCACTATATGAATGCAAGTGAGGACTTGAGGAAAATACTTACCTTTATTATAGTCTCTAAAAGAACACTTTTGTAGAATCTTCCAAGTTTGTGCTATATATGATTATAAGTTTAGCCAGTTGTAGAGGGATAAAATTGCTAACTAAATGGAGTGAATGCACTTTTGATACACATTAATAGAATGGAAAAAAAATGGAAAACAACATAGAACATACTAAATGTAAGTTAAGACCTAAAGAATTGAAAATTCACAACAAAAAATTTGTTGAGAGATTTATGTGGAAAATTAAAAGGTGCAATCCAATCCTGAAAATGTGTATAAAACATATTCAAAGGGTTTTTATAAGAAGCACTAGTTGTAACTATTTGTGTTTACCAAGTTTGTCCCAAGGTAAAATTAAATAATTATGATTACAAATACAAACCATGGTCGAAGACTCCACTAGTATAAAATTAACTGTATAAAGGTCCTGTGCTTGTTTGTGTATATATAGTGACTATCAGGTTTTTGGACATTGGGTCATAAGGGGGTTAGGTTGAGCAAATGTCATTGATCACATATGATGGTAAGACTAGATGAATATTATCGAAGCATTTGATGCATATGAATAATTTCTACTTCAGTTAAATAAGTGGCTTGTGGTAACTTCAATGATTGCTCTTGCATCTTAGACAACATATTGCACCCAAGTCAACCTTCTTAAATATTCTAGGATTTTTGGATAAGTCTTGCAGAATGACTCCTATATTTTGATTACAACATTATAGCAAGCATTGTTTTCATGATGTCAAAGTTTGAAAGTGGGATGTTTTTTGTGGTCAATTCTCTCATGGACATGTTTGCCAAGATTGGTGGTATTGATGTTGCATAGAATATATTTGACAAAATGTTTACAAGAAATCTAGTGTCATGGAATATAATATAATGATCACTGGATATGCCCATAACATATATCCCTATGAATCCCTTGTGGATTTGTTTTAATAAAATGCAATTAGTGAAAATGCAACCAAACTCCACCACCATTATTAATGTGATCCAGTATTTACTAGTTTAGTAGCTATGAAACGAGGCATGTGGATCCATGGTTACATTGTTAAACACAGGTTTGATACATATCACATGAAGATTCCTTATTATTCATATCCTTTATACGAACTATTTATATTATCTGAGTGATGTTTGTAGTAAACTCAATAGCCAAGGTAGCCCCATGGATGGGCTTTGCAGCTAATGTTTGGATTCAGATGGCCTCTAGCAATCCATACAACTTTCCTTTGTATTCATACAAGATGAAGGAGATTTTTTAAATTACAACCAAGCGCTATTGAACAACCTCAGACTAGCCAACGACAATGGAGAGAACTTGGGTCTTCTGGAAAGATTCATACGCAACAAGATACTGCTATGGGGCATTATTGTTACTGGCTCACTTGCTAGCTCCTTTAGATATGGCCTCATATGGCTCGTATTGAATGATAGAATCAGTGCTCTTCCATGTTGGGTGATGTGGCTTTCATTATGCCTTGGTGAAAATAGTGAAACATGGTTCAATACAACGGTCCTTGTCACCAATCTGTAAATTTTCCCACAAAGTAGAGGCACAATTATTGGCATCTTGAAGGGCTTTGTTCGACTTATTGCTACAGTATATATGGAAGTTTTTAGTGGGTTTCTTATTCAGAGCTCCATAAATTTGTTGCTTGGCCTTAACTTGTTGAAATATATTGCAGAAACATGTCCTTGGAAAGCTAGGTGTACTATTCAAATGTTACTATGAAGGTCATGCCTTATCATGCTAGCAACAACTAGATTCATTAGAAGGCTGATTCGGTATGCTATTATGTACCCTCTATTGTGCAAAGAATTGGATCTTAATCATATTTGGTTATTTGTGTTGTTGTCCTGGGAGTGTAATAATTAGAATATCAATGATACCTACTTTCAGGTATCATTATTATACTGCAAAAAAGTTTAGACCAATTTTTAAACTACTAAGTTACTAATGCGATTAGAATTAGAGTCTTTATAAAAACCTGCCATGTGTCGTGATGGTGTAGGGTATATTACAAATTGGTGTAAGATATCAAAATCTCATGAGGTATTTGATTGGTTTCAAATTATTGTTCATGGAAATCACTAGAATGAAAAGATGAAAATTTTGTTTGCGAGAAAAAAATGAAATTTTAACCAGAAATGTAAAGATGACATCTTTGTTAGCGAGATACTATGAGGGAAAAAGAGAACAAAACAACCAAAACTAGAAAGCAGATTCATTCACAAAAAATAATTTTTTATTAGGGCAAGGAGCAAGGACGATTAAAAAAATGAATGACCAAAAACTTGTCTCGGCCTCAAAACAACACCTAAGAATAAAATATTGACAGAGGTTGAGATAAAACACCAACCAATAATGTGAATTGGCTCAACATGAATTTCATCCTATCAGCTCCCTCGTCAATGTGGGCCAACTATTCCACTACAATTTTCTTTAAAATCAAGGTAGATCAATGGTGACTTCCAAATTTTGTAATTCATGGTGAAACCCTACAATAGATGGGCATGTACTAAGGGGATTATTTATGGTTCAAAAGTAAAAAGCTTCGCACGGAAAAAAGTATTCAAGTCATCTTTTGTGCATTGGAGAAGGTCACCCTTTTTTCAGGATTGTGAGCATATTTTCATCTTTCAAATCTAGATGTAAATGTCAAAGTTCTGCCAGGATTTGTTTATGAAAATATGACAAATCCCATCAAAGAATTGACTGATGAAGGAGACTTTTATTTCTCTCTTTTGAGGGAAGCTTATGAAAACAATGTGAAGTTATTTAAAAATAGCTTATTATCCGTGGCTATGTCAAAAATGATTCTCCACAGCCCCATTCACCTCTGGAATTTGGATTGATAAAAACAAACTCTGAACTGTTACACCATAAAAACAGTAATCCTTAATCTATCATAAAAATTAATCCAGGCATTCATATCGAAATGGACAATGCAACATTGTAGTGCATTCTCCAAAATGTATCACTAAAGAAATTAATTTAATACGAGTGTTCTAAAATTCAATATAAGTGAAGACATTTCTTACATCAATCTATTGTCCACAAAATCCATCTCAGTCTTGATGACATGCATAAGTGCCTTGGCACCAATCAACACTCGAACACCTTTATCTTCCACTACCTCATCAAATTTTCCTTTTTCATCGGCAAAACATAGAGTATGCAAATCACGTTTGCAGCAACATCTAACACAAAATCTGATCAAATTTAGCATTCCTGTATATATAAAACATTTAAGACACGACCTTGCAGAAAAACACATAGCATTCTGTAGCAAATCTGATTTTGTATCATGTCCAAAATTTTGTATTACCTACTCATCATGTGGAATGTTTCCAGTAACAGGTTCGACAATAAGATGGAATAGACTGCAGCTACTCCTATACATGATGCCAATTACACGCATTGCAAATTCTCCGCTGATAGAATGTTATATTTCATCCACTTAATTGTTAGGGTTATGTTGACTGTGACAAATGGTGTTAGCAAACTATGATGGAGCTGGTTAACATAAACCACCCATGTTATGGTTACATATTGGGCAAGTTAAACCCATAGAAATCACTCTTTGTCGGTAAATTAAAATTGTCATAGATTCTACAAACTCAATGGATTCTATGCATCCATTCTACATAGCATTCCCCCTTCTATTGTTTGAGGCTAGTTTAGTCAATTGGAGTGTTCATAGTATAAAACAACAAGACTCATCCTTCACTATAGCCAGACTATTATTTATCATTTATGCATCATAGGTTTATTGTGCTATTGTTAATGTATGTTAACAATTTCTTTCAATCACGACTGGAATCTCATCTAAATCCAACTGATACAAGTATAACATAATTCTTAGGTTACCAATGATTATTGTCAGTGATTAACTCAAATGCACCAACAAGGATAGTGTACACATATGTTGCAAAAGTTTATGATCATTAAAAATCCATACAGTCTTCAGGCTGCTTGCAAAATTTAAGTAGTTAAATGTTTTGTCTATGAAGAAAGATAGTCGGTGATTTCAGCATTGCATAATTGTCGTCTAGTTCTCAACTCAGGAAAACTTCATGTTTAATAATATTTAGAACTTTGGAGGATGAAATATGAGTTTGCATAGAATAACGCCTGGTTTTAGGGTTTAAAAGTTATGTTAAACCTTCTTTGTGAATTGTAATATCAATTAAGATGTTCAAGACCAATGGTATGGGTACGGGTTCCATTCTGACAATGGCTTGCCCCACCTGAATGGAATGTCAAATAAGGATGAAGTCGAAGGAAAATCCCAAGCAAATTTGGTGGAATAGATGCCCCTCAGACCTGACACCTTATCTAAAGGAAAGGCATGTTATACAGTGTAGCGTCTGACCTTGGAGCATGTTTCATTGTTAACACTAATATTACCGCCCCCACCCCCCTTTTTCAAATCTATCATTGTCATGGAATCAAGTTTTCAGATGCTGAAAGCCTAGTACAACCACGTTAAGAGGGAATCATTTCATTTCAAGAATGAGTTACTAGACAGGTTTTGACTGTGGAGCACTTCAACTAGACTTGGTGCATATTCAAGGATGATATTCAATATCCTAGTTCACCTTGGATGGAGATTGCAATCTTGAACATACAATAGTTATCTTTTTCAACAAGCTAAGCTTAGTGCATGTAGGAAGTAGAGCATCAAAGTTAAGCAATTAGATAGAGTTCATGTATGGGAGCCATTACTTCACATATTTTCAGTTCAAGACATGCATGACAATACAATTAGTTCTAATCAATTCGTTGTAAGAGGTGTAGATTATCATTGTCCAAATTCCTTCATCTTCTACAAGATTTACTTCTTTCTTCATCCAATTTCTTAGTCTAAAGGCTACAGTATGGCATCCCCGCCAATTTGAAGATACACATTTGAGAGTAATCATGTAGAGGAAGAGATGAAAAGACCAAGAAACCTCAATGTGCATTTGAGTTTGTGTGGCATGCATTCGATTTAACAAAGGGAATACAATTGGCAAGGTTAACCTTCTGCATGCATTTGTGAACAAGATGGCAGGCATTATTCTAGTGTGTATGTTGCACACTCCAATGTACATGTTAAGGCATCCATATTCCAGGGCCATTGTGAATGGTGATGACATGTGGAACAGTCAGATCCATGGAAGGTTTAAATGTATTTTATTAAAGGAATCAAGCATAGTGAAGGCATGGAAGTTGGTGAACCTATAGAAGGTCAAACCATAGGCAAAGGATGAACCGACAGATAGTTGCAATAGTTCAGAATGAAAATGAAAGAAAAGGAAAATAGATCGCAGAAAGAATGAGGAGAAACATGTGCTCGATAGAAAAGATAACAAGAAAGAAACATGTTGTCATGGCCTATGGCCCAACAACAAGAATAGTTGGTAAATTGATGTAGAGGTCTTGACCCATTATTATTTCTATAGAAATTGAATAAAGAGAGAGGTTGAGTGCATTGACAGTGGTTTTTCCTTGTAGGATTTACACATAATATCCTCCCATGTTGTGTGTGATTGATGTTGTTCTTAATATTTGTAAGTTGCAGTTGTCTATATAAAATCTTCAGGGTTGAATCTCGTGTGAAGAGTTAAACATGCATAGATGCAGTTTTGTTTTATGAATGTTGTGGATGGTCATAAGATCAAAACTGTAATGACAGAGATGTGAATGTTGAAGATGTAAGTCCCTATGCTTTAGTCATGTTAACTCTAATTAGAGAGGGCTAGTCCCTTCTGCATAGAGCAAGAAGAGCTTGTGAAATGGGAAGAATAAATCCAAAATGGAGAAAAGAAGAAAGTGCCCAAGGAGAGAAGATGGTGTTGTTGAGTTGTTGTATAGAGAAAGCAAGATCTCTAAAGCATAAGAGATGGGGTTTCTTGTGAAGAAAAAGGGAGTAGGGACATTTAACATGGGATGAGGATTCTATGGTGTGTGGTTCGGGTGACGAGGACATTGGCTACACTTAGCATCACGAAATCATTGAAGAAATTGCAGTTTGGTCTTGTTACCTCTTGGATCTGCACACAAGATGCCTTGAAAAAGTTAGTAAATGCCTTAATTTTAAATAAAAGTGTATTATAATGTTTTTTAATTCATTTTTACTATTGCAGTCTATGCAGGTGTACATGCCATGTCTCCTCTAGATTTACATACCATGTCTCCTCTATATTTGAACCTATGACCTCTAAGAATGAAACACATGTTCTTAACCATTAGAACCATAAAGAAACCCTAAAACAAAGCTTACTATAATGAAAAAAAAAAAAAACACAATTAAATGAAAGTCAATGAAGCATATTGAGCCCAAAGTCGTAATGGCCACTTCTAGACTCTTGGTGTCTCTAATCATGTTTCAATACAGTCGAGTATTTCATATCATGAGGCACACAACAATATTTTAGTTGTGCTCAGTGAAAAGGGGTTTCTCATGCTCTATTTCCATGCTCGACTTGAAGTTCCACTGCTCAAGATGTACAAAGCAGAAGTTGCACTGTCTTCCAGAATTGGGTCGGTATCAAAAAATTTCAACCGACGTGTATTTTTAACGTTATGTGAATGCTAGGACTAGTTTTGTTTGGTAGCATTATGTGACTAATTCAAGGTTTAGGGTTTAAGTTTTGCTAACTTTACAAATGTTATCGAGAGTCTGTATATGCTAGAATCGAAACTACGTATTCTTGTATGGTATTCTAATGCTTTAGCATGACATTTTCTATATATGGTATTTGAGGAATGTAGTGGGCAGTGTTTTTGTAAATAAATGATTGATATACAGTTGAACATAATATGGGAGTACAATTGGGGATTTGAATAACTCGGAAGTTCAGGTTCTCTTGTAAATGATCATATTATGTTGGAAGCATAAGACTCAGGGAGGCTTAAACCCTGAACCCTACATGCATATCACATGTTATCATATGGATATGTTAAGGTTTGGTAATAGATGCACGTTTCCATGTTCCTATTTAAGTTCTGTGGAAAATGTTGTTCTACTCTATTGCATAATCCTCGTTCCCCAACTACTGATTTTTATGTTTGCAGAAATTGGGGTACATAGTGGTTTTGATCGAGGCATATCACATTGTTGTCATTGATGTTTCATTCAATGTTTGTACATAAGTTTGGTTTTTATTTTACAGAGATAATAAGAAATCTTGATAATTATTCTTTTCACTATGGCATTTTGATCTCATGTGAATTCTCCATAAGTACCATACTGTACCATTACACACGTTATTATTATCCCTTTTTGTCTCACCCATGTACCTTACCTTAATATTGATGTTATTCCGGATATCATTTCCTTTGTGCACAATAAGCCAGAAATTAGAATAGTCAACTGACTATCCATTCACTCTTATTCCTACAATGCTTATTTACCTTGTTGTTCCATTGCATGTCTTAAGGACTAATAAGTTTGTTTGTATTTCCTAGAATTGGATGTCCTCATCTATTTGGGGCATCATGGTAATCCCCATTGGGCCCGTGACATCCCCAAAAGTAAAGTATCTTGAAATTTAAATTTGCTAGAAATTTATTCCGTTTTTAGTAAATTCAAATTTGGAAATATTTTTCCATTTATGGCAATTCCAAATTTCGAATTTGATAATTGTAATTAATTATTATGATTGTTGGGCAGAGACTTGATTTTACCTAACTAACTATTTGACTATGACACTTGTATGAAAACAAAATATTTTATATTGATTGCACGAGGACAAATGGAACAATCATGTTAAATTTAGCTGACCATGACTCCATGAGTGGGGAACATGTTGGAACTACCTCTAGGATGATTGTTACAAGTGGAAAATCAGTGATTTGGACATTGGCAGCCCCTGAAAATCAGGGATTTATAAATCTGCGAAAATTCCCAAGGGAGGGAAAAAGACCTAGGAAAATTTGATAAATAGCATATGTGAGGAGGCAGGACGCTGCCAAGTATGCTGGGAAAAGAGACTATTGATTTCCTTTGTTGTTATGAACACTACTGAGTGAGTGTGAGGCAAGAGGAAACTGCTGGAATTGAGGACATTGCCGAGGAAGAGTCTTCCAAGTTCTCCCTCATGGATTCATGGTCAGGCTAGGGGGTGAATTGAGCAAGTAATTTTGGCTGCCCATTCTATAGTTGGGAGGAACGTGGTTGTTACCTTTTCCTTCCCACAAACTGGTTCAAATATGTTGATCTTCTCCTTCTCTGTTTTAAATAATCATTTATACTGATGAGATGTATATGTTAATTCTATATCGAAGTACTTCTATGGAAGAAATTTGTTGTATATTATCCCATTTCTGTAATATGTTAAACTGTAGGAACATAGTAGGATTATATGTTGTAGGAACAACGCTAATACTATAATGAATGGACTGATAAAACGATTGAGGATGTTCATCCGTGATAGAGGTAGAATAGAAATGATAGATTATATTGCAAGCCACTATGTATAGGGCGTGACAAGAACAAAATTATTGTATATGAAAGTATTAAAATAATCAAGCAGATTTTAGTACGAATTTTCTAAGAGTTATGCTTGTCATGAGATCATACACCTTTAAGTATTTGAAATTATGTATTTAGACTATTGTTTAATGGGATAAAACCGTAGAAAACAAAAAGGGATCCTCCGAGTTAACTATCCTTTGATGTGTAAACTAATTGTGTGTATGAATGAAACCAAGTTAGGTAGATATACCTGCGTGTTTATATTTCTGTAGGTAAAGATGCAGGACCATAGTACTTAACTGAGTTTTCCATTTATGTACATATTAAACCAGAATCAAGATGAAACTATATCTATGACAGTAATTCATTATATATATAAATATAGAGAGAGCTATAGGTATATACGTAATTATAGGTGGAAACAAGTACAGATGTTAATGGAAATTTAAAACGAATTCCCTACAATAAGAATGGTATTATACACCTATATACATGCACATAGTAGATAGCTAATATACCAACTATTCTAGCAGTCATGTAGATCCAACCGTGCAATTAAAGTATAATTAAAATGACCTCATTTAGGAAGTTCTTTGGATTTAATTAAGAGAGATGTATCTATAAATTAAATGTGCATATCTAACTGCTTTGACAATCTCAGACCCTTCTTAAATTTCCTCTGTATAGGTTCCCTTAGTTGATGGTAATGACGTAAGAAATGTTGAAGAATAAACAGGAACGAAATGACTAAATATTTGTATATTTTTGTAATAAGCTATACAAAGTAATAACATTACTAAAGTATCGATGCATGACAAGAATACACATTCGAATAGGATTATATAAACATTTGTATGAATATTTCTTCGTACCTGTACAATAGTTTGATATTCTAGGGTTATTTGTCGTTGAGATGTTATTTAAAATGGATGTGGGCCTTTGGAAATATATAATTCCATGCAATGCATAAAAGTTCAGACTGTACAAACAACAAATACTGAAATACAGTAGAGGACAACATTCTAACTAAACCTTAGTGGAATTTCTGGAATACATAACGACAGAAGATAAAATAGTATGCAAAATCGAAATAATATCCAAGGAAGGAATCAAGTCAGAATAATTGTCCATGAAGATGGTTGAATCCCATTTCAGAATTCATTCAATTACAGATCCATTACTCAGCAAGAATGATTGTTCGTATTGCCACCCCAAAAGATTTTACAGCTCTTAAACTAAAACCATATTCCAAATCATGTGACTCAGTGAGATCTGTGTCACCATGATGTTAACCCTGGGTTTAGAATTGTATCCGTTCATAAAAAAAAAACTAGGGCACCCATTGGAGAGAATTGAATTGAAACCTGAGTACCTTGTACGCCTTTGATGAGCACCAGCATCCGGAGTTGTACATAGTCGAAGTCCCTACAAGGAATTTCAAACTCACATTAGCAGTTTAGAATAGAAATAAGATGGTTGAAGTTTCCAACATAATAGAAAGAGTTTGAGTCATAATGGTACTTAACTCATGATTGAAGACAAGCCATATTTTCCCTTATCGCGTTTTGGCTTGATAGAGGTCCCTGGCCGAGGGGAGGATGGTCTCAACTTCTCCCGATGGGTACCCTCGCAATAACAGGGTCCCATCATTAGCATTTGTACCAACGGCAGATAAATCCATTTTCTATGAAATGGAATAATATAAATAGTACTAACACTTAAATTACGAATTTCATAAGACAGGTTGTGCAAACAGGCCAAAGGCATCCTCAATCCAAGAAGTTGCAAAAAGAAAAAGAAAAGAAAAGAAAAAAAAACCCAATATGATATGTCGTGGAAATTTTTCTAACAGAACTACTCGAAAACCCCTGAAGTCGTAAATTTTAATTGTGTAGGTTTGGAATGCATAGCCATCAGGGAAACATTTTATCCGTAAGGACCAGAAGAGAGTCTCTTGGAAATTCTAAAATGGATCCATGCTTACAAACAGAAAGAAAAAAAAAAGGGGAAATGCAACATAAATTGTAATACACAGTAGGAAACGTTTCATCTTCATATTAAAACCCTGCGTGACTTCACAACAGTGCAACACCAGGCCTCGAAACATATCAACGGAAAAACTATAGAGCCTATAACAGAATGGAAAAACCCTGAGAGTAAAGTTTTTGCAAAGAGGTGTGAATCCTTTGGTAAATGGGGAAACAAGGAGGCGGGATGCCAAATCCCTTTCAGGAAACATTGAGGACAAACACATAGAACAATCTAATTCCGATAGCATAACCATACATAAAATCTACGAGGAATAGTCTTATAGGGTAGATTCAAATTATAGTCATAACAAGATCTTTAAAGGGGAAGATTCAAATTACAGTCATAGTAAGACTTCCAATACGAGGCTTCTTCCACCATGATGGCAACCAGAGTTCTCGTTTAAATGACTAAGGACACAAGTGGTATCGCAAAACATACCAAGGAGGTGAATAGCGCCTACCGTTCCATCGGGTAACACCCTCTATTTCGATAGCCTTTCCTATTGAGAAATTTTAATACGCAGAACCATTTTTTGGAGGATTTCACATTGACAATAGAAACACTCAAAACCCTAAAAGGAGCTCTGCTACACCGATTAAATGTTGAAGGTACGATTGATAGTCTTTCCATGCGATGGGGAAGATGTGTCATGACTAGGTTGAAGGAATGGTCAAGTGAAACCATCAGAATTCGAGTACACAAAATATCCATTTAATTTCAGGTGCAAAGCTTTAACTGGTCTGACAAGTAAACCACTCCTTCCCCACCAACAAATTTGTGAAGTTAATGGCAGTCCCATCATGATACTACTAGTGGAATACGTCCCCTCCAACCATTCATTGGAATTAATTATCATTCAATTGATATTTCACTTAAGACATCGTTTAGTTAAGAGCGAGTTATGCGAGGGTTCCAGTTTGGGAATCAATACCCAAGCTTTTGTGTATTTGGAAATTGACAGGACACTAACCATGACTACTCATAAAGAAATCTATTTTTAATGAGTCAAACCGTACCAAATGATGCCAAGCATCTTATTTTAAACCTTGTATATTATGATAAGGGATATGTTCCCGACCCCATTACTTTATATATGGTGTATGAAATTTATTTCAAAGTCAAATTAGTAGTAATGTGCGCAAGCATAGGAACTCATGTCCAAAGGAGAGGGATGGGCTATAAGACCTAAGTCTAGATACTACCTATATATATATATAAGTATGTTGGGAGTAGTTTGTGAGTGAAGGGGAGTGATAGAATTATGGAAAAAATGTATCCACATAAGTTTTTATGTTCGAAGTAAACTAGACTAGTGTAATAATGTCATCGTGGACAGAAATGAATCGTACCTCCTCTTGAATTCTAAGCTTAAAATGAAATTGAAATATATCATGGAAAGAAAAAAATTATGGTGAATTTGAGGTTCATTTCATATGGTATCAGAGAAAAAGTTACAACATTGGGCCTGAACAGGGCCACATTAGCTGCTTAGTATACATCAAGATTTATGTAAGACTAATAAAATTTATGGTTACAAACAGAAAGCCCTTTCTGTTTTGTGTAAATTATGGCAGCTCAGGACGATGCAGAAATCAGGATGGAAGGAAATCCACAGCAAAGACCTCCTCGAGATCCAAGACAGAACAGTGATGGAAGCTCACCCATGGAAGTGTTGGAATCAATGAGGAATCTTATTGTTGAACTACAGGTCTTCAAAGCTGACAATGAAAAATTGAAGAAAGCTCAGCAGGAACAACATGAAATAAATGGAGTCCTTTTGCGCAGTATAGTGACCAAGAAAATCCCAAAGGACGATAATAACGATGAAGAAGTCAGCAAGAGAGCTTCCAAGAACTCGGGACCGGAAATAGAAAAAGAAGACAGTTTGTCTGAAGGAACACCTTCAGTTGAAGATAGAACTAAAATGGACAGAAAACGAAAACAAGTAGACCACCTTGAAGGAGAATTTAAAAAGATTAAACCAGCTACCTTTGATGGAGAATCCAGGACAAGAGAAGAAGCATAGGGATGGTTGTTGGACATTAAAAATACTTCCAGATCTACAATTATTCTATCAACATGAAGGTCAGAATGGTCATCTACAATCTGAAAGGGAAGGCCAGCATTTGGTGGAAAGACCTGAAATTGGCCAAGGGTCTAAAAGAGAAACAGTTGGAATGGTCTGACTTTAAGAAGTATTTCAAGAAACAATACCTTTCTGAAAAATATTATGAAAGGAAGATGAAAGAGTTTTATGAGTTACGACTTGGACAGATGACGATGGAGGACCTTATAAATAAATTTATGGAACTAATAAGGTTCGTACCGTACATCCAGGAGGATAAGGTAAAAATCCAGTGATTTTTAAGTTGTTTACCATAGTCCTACAGGGACAGAATTGAGTTTTACAACCCCAAATCCTTGAGTGAAGTATTCAAGAAAGCACGAATGTGCTATGACCAGTATAAACAGAGGGTAGAGTTTCCCAAAGCCTGGAAGGATAAGAAACAATATCGAATGAACCAGCACAAGAAAGGATACCAACCAGCTCCTTGTTAGAATGCAGCAAAAAGTTTTCCGAGAAAGGATTTTCACTCCAATCATCCAAATATGCAAGGCAGTTGTAAACCGGTGAACCTGGGAATGAAGAAGTTTGGGGACAGCTCTCGCAATCCATTAAAGTGTTGGGAATGTGGAGAGCCTCATCTAAGGAGGAATTGTCCACGTTTAATTTCAGAAAATAGAACTGTTGTTCATAATCTGCAGGAATCTTCGACAATGGGAGACGTGGGCAGAAACCTACATCGGATAAATGCAGCCATAGATGGTCGACAAGTTGACCACCAATCCTCGGTGGTAGAAATCGAAGGTAAAATCAATAACACTCGAATTTATGTTCTAATTGACCCTGGAGCTATGCTAATTTATATTACCCCTGATGTAGTAGAGTCAAATAAACTTAAGAAATTGAAGCACGCAAAATCATGGCTTGTACAACTAGAAACAAGTACTAAAAGGAAAATAGTTGACTTTATTTCTGATTTTGAGTTCAACTTAGATGGCCAAAATATAAGAACAAATCTGAACATCCTACCACTAGGATCTTACGATATGATTATCGGGATGGATTGGTTAGAACAACACAAAGCAGTACTAGATTGTTATACAAAGATACTTAGCTATAAAGACGAGTTTGTCACTGCTAGAACAGCCCAAGGTATACCAAAACCGGTTTCAGTCAAACAAGTTTCAGCGATGCAACTCAAGAAATGTATGAGGAAGGTATGTCAAGTTTATGCCATCCAAGTGACGAATCTATTAGAAAAAGAAGATAAGCCAAAGTTAGAATACTTTGCTATTCTACGTGAATTCAGAGACATGTTTGTGGATGAGATAACAAAATTACCTCCTAGAAGGGAAATAGACTTCTCCATAGACCTACTACCCTATTCAGCCCCTATCTCAAAATCACCTTACCGAATGAGTCTACCAGAACTGACAGAATTAAAAATATACAATTCACAGGGGAATTGTTGGACAAAAGAATGTTTATATCATACTGAGTGTCTCACCATGGGGGCACCGATCCTCTTTGTGAAAAAAGAGCGGTACTCTAAGACATATACCAGTCCTATTTGTGAAAAAGAAAGACAGTACTCTAAGACTATGTATCAATTATAGACAATTGAACAAAATGACTATTAAGAACAAATACCCCTTACCAAGGATAAATGATCTGTTCAATCAAGTAGGTGGGGCCAAGATCTTTTCAAAGTTGGATTTACAATCCGGTTATCATCAAGTTAGGATAAAAGACGAAGACATAAGAAAAACAACTTTTTGCACAAGATATGGACACTATGAGTTCATAGTCATACCTTTCAGACTCACTAATGCACCAGCCACATTTATGTGCCTGATGAATAGTATTTTCAGTTAGTACTTAGACAAGTTCGTTGTAGTATTTATCGATGATATTCTAGTCTATTAAAAAACGAAGGAAGAACATGATGAACACTTAAGAATCATTCTACAAACGTTGAGGAAACACAAACTGTATGCCAAATTTGACAAGTGTGACTTTTATCAAAAAGAAATACAATATCTAGGACATGTAATTTCAGCAGAAGGCATTGTCGTAGACCCAGAGAAGATAAAATCCATTATGGAATGGTCGGTGCCTAAGGATGTAGCGGATATCCGATCATTCATGGGAATCACTGGATATTACCGTAGATTTATAGAAGGGTTTTCCAGGATAGCCTACCCTATCACGGCATTACAAAAGAAAGGGACCAAGTTTAACTGGTCAGAGAAGTGTCAAGACAGTTTTAACAAACTAAAGGAATTATTGACAACTACACCCATATTGAAGGTAGCAGACCCAGATAAAGACTTCACCGTATGTGTTGATGAAAGTAAAGAAGGAATAGGTGGTGTCCTAACTCAGGAGGGACACGTTATTTGTTATGAGTCCTAGAAATTAAAAGAACATGAGCGAAATTATGTCACTCGTGACTTAGAATTGGCAGCAGTAATAAACGCCCTAAAAATGTGGCGACACTACATAATGGGCAGAAAATTCCTACTATTGACAGATAATAGCGAGGTGAAATATATGTTTATCCAACCAGGTCTTAATGCAAGACAAGCAAAATGGCTAGCCTTCTTGAGCGAATTCGGATTCGAGGTCAAACACATCAAGGGTAAAGAAAATAAAGTAGTAGACGTGTTAAGCAGAAGAGTCCATGGGTTATTTGAGATAAATATCAGTAGGGGAGAAAGTGATCTAGAACAAAGGATAAGGGTGACAGGTATTAATGACAGAAATTACACTAAGATGGTGGCATAATTATAGAACAGTACCACAACCTCAGACAAGCCAGATCTAAGTATCAACAAGAAGGGACTATTACAATTTAAAAACAGACTTTACATACCAGATTCAACAGAGTTAAAATTAATAGTTTTGGACAAAGTGCATAAGAAACCGTAGTCTGGCCATCCAGGTTACCAAAAAACAATAACAACACTTAGAAAACTATTTTACTGGCCTAATATGAAGGGAAAAACAACAGAGTACTTGGCTAGGTGCCAATATTGTTAGCAGGTTAAGGTCGAGCACCAGCATCTAGCCAGCCTATTACAGCCATTACCAGTACCAGAATGGAAATGGGATACCATATCATTGGAATTTATAACAAATTTTCCTAAAAATCAGAAATAGAATGATTCCATCATGGTTGTAATCGATAAAATCAGTAATTCTGCACACTTTATTCTTGTAAATTTTACTTTTAAAGCTATAAACATTGCTGAAATATTCATGAAAGAAATTTTTAGACTGCATGGTATTCCTAAAATGGTGATTTTAGATAGAGACATAAAATTCACATCCACTTTTTGGAAGGAATTGTTTGCAGGGCTAAACACTAATTTGAATTTCAGTACGAGTTATCATCCACAAACGGATGGACAAACCGAAAGGACAAACCAATTCGTAGAGGATATGCTCTGCATGTACGTAAGAACAAAACCGAGCAAGTGGGAGGACTACCTGCACTTGGTAGAATTTTCATATAACAATGGGTACCAAACTTCAGCCAAGTTGAGCCCTTTCGAAGTATTGTATGGCAGAAAGTACTCCAATTAGTTGGGATAACCTGGCTGACAGACTCATGGTTGGACCAGAGATGCTCCAAGAAATGGAGAACATGGTAAGGAAGGTACAACAGAACTTGAAAGAAGAACAGGACAGACAGAAGAGTTATGCAGATCAGAAAAGAAGACACTTGGAATTTCAAGTGAGAGACCATATTTATTTTAAGGTCAAAGCACGAAAGATCTCATTGAAGTTAGGGAACTATGCCAAGATGGCACCCAGGTTTTGTGGGCCCTTCGAGATACTAGCTTGAATTGGACCCGTAGCATACCAACTTGCACTTCCCGCTAATCTAAGAATTCATAATGTATTTCATGTTTCTTTGTTAAAAAAATATATTCATGACCCTACTCATATGATTGATTGGAACTTGGTGCAGGTGGAACCTGAAGGTGAGTTCTAGGTGGAACCCTTGCGTATTCTAGATTGGAGAGAAATAACACTTCGGAATAGAGCCATCACTCAGGTAAAGGTGCAATGGAAGAACTTTAGTCCCGAGGAGGCGACTTGGGAGTTGGAGGGAGATTTGCAGAAATCTCATCCAATGTTGTTCCAAGAAAGGAACGAACACTGAGGACAGTGTTTTAATGAAGGGGGAAAGGATGTGACATCCCCAAAAATAAAGTATCTTGAAATTTAAATTTGCTGGAAATTTATTCCGTTTTTAGTAAATTCGAATTTGGAAAATTTTTGCCATTTATGGCAATTCCAAATTTCGAATTTGATAATTGTAATTAATTATTATGATTGTTGGGAAAAGACCTGATTTGACCCAACTAACTGTTTGACTATGACACTTGTATGAAAATAGAATATTTTATATTGATTGCAGGAGGGAAAATGGAACAACCATGTTAAATTTAGCTGACCATGACTCCATGAGTGGGGAACATGTTGGAACTACCTCTAGGATGATTGTTACAAGCGGAAAATCAGTGATTTGGCCATTGGCAGCCCTTGAAAATCAAGTATTTAGAAAGCTGCGAAAATTCACAAGGGAGGGAAAAAGACCTAGGCAAAATTAATAAATAACATATGTGAGGAGGCAGAACACTGCCAAGTATGCTAGGAAAAGAGACTATTGATTTCCTTTGTTGTTATGAACACTACTGAGTGACTGTGAGGCAAGAGGAAACTATTGGAATTGAGGACATTGCCGAGGAGGAGTCTTCCAAGTTTGCCCTCATGGATTCATGGTCAGGCTAGGGGGTGAATCAGGAAAGTAATTTTGGTTGCCTATTCTATGGTTGGGAGGAACGTGGTTGTTCCCTTTGCCTTCCCGCAAACTGGTTCAGATATGTTGATCTACTCCTTCTCTGTTTTAAATAATCATTTATAATGATTAGATGTATATGTTAATTTTGTATCGAAGTACTTCTATGGGAGAAATTTGTTGTATATTATCCCATTTCTGTAATATGATAAACTGTAGGAACATAGTAGGATTATCTGTTGTAGGAACAACGCTAATACTATAAAGAATGGACTGATAAAACGATTGAGGATCTTCATCCGTGATAGAGGTAGAATAGAAATAACAGATTATATTACAATCCACTTTGTATAGGGTGTGACAAGAATAGAATTATTGTATATGAAAGTATTAAACTAATCAAGCAGATTTTAGTACAAATTTTCTAAGAGTTCTACTTGTCATGAGATCATACACCTTTAAGTATTCAAAATTATGTATTTAGAATATTGTTTAATGGGATAAAACTGTAGAAAAAATAAGGAATCCTTCGAGTTAACTATGCTTTGATGTGTAAACTAATTGTGTGTATGAATGAAACCAAGTTAGGTAGATTTACCTGTGTGTTTATATTTCTGTAGGTAAAGATGCAGGACCGTAGTACTTAATTGAGTTTTCCATTTATGTACATATTAAACCATAATCAACATGAAACTATATCTATGACAATAATTCATTATATATATATAGAGAGAGAGATATAGGTATATACATAATTATAGGTGGAAACAAGTACAGATGTTAATGGAAAGTTAAAACGAATTCCCTAAAACAAGAATGGTATTATACACCTATATACGCGCACATAGAAGACAGTTAATATACCAATTGTTCTAGCAGTCATGTAGATCCAACCGTGCAATTAAAGTATAATTAAAATGACCTCATTTAGGAAGTTCTTTGGATTCAATTAATAGAGATGTATCTATAAATTAAATGTGCAGATCTGACTACTTTGACAATCTCAGACCCTTCTTAAATTTCCTCTGTATAGGTTCCCTTAGTTGATGGTAATGACCTAAGAAATGTTGGAGAATAAACAGGAACGAAATGAGTAAATACTTGTATCTTTCTGTAATAAGCAATACAAAGTAATAACATTACTAAAGTATCGATGCATGACAAGAATACACATTCGAATAGGATTGTATATACATTTGTATGAATATTTCTTGATACCTGTACAACAGTTTGATATTCTAGGGTTCTTTTTCATTGAGATCCGATTTAAAAGGGATGTGGGCCTTTGGAGATATATAATTCCATGCAATGAATAAATGTTCAAACTGTACAGACAACAAATATCGAAATACAGTAGAGGAAAACATTCTAACTAAACCTTAGTGGAATTTATGGAATACATAATGACAGAAGATAAAATGGTATGCAAAATCGAAATAATATCCAAGGAAGGAATCGAGTTAGAATAATTGTCCATGAAGATGGTTGAATCCCATTTCAGAATTCATTCAATTATAGATCCATTACTCGGCAAGAATGATTGTTCGTATTGCCACCCGAAAAGATTTTACAGCTCTTAAACTATAACCATATTCCAAATCATGTGACTCAGTGAGATCTATGTCACCATGATGTTAATCCCGGGTTTAGAATCATATACATTCATAAAAAAAAACTAGGGCACGCATTGGAGAGCAACGAATTGAAACCCGAGTACCTTGTATGCCTTTGATGAGCACCGGCATCCGGAGTTGTACATAGTAGAAGTCCCTGAAAGGAATTTCAAACTCACATTAGCAGTTTAGAAAAGAAATAAGATGGTTGAAGTTTCCAACAGAATAGAAAGAGTTTGAGTCATAATGGTACTTAACTCATGATTGAAGACGAGGCATCTTTTCCTTGATCGCGTTTTGGCTTGATAGAGGTCCCTGGCCGAGGGGAGGATGGTCCCAGGTTCTCTTGATGGGTACCCTCGCAATAACAGGGTCCCATCATTAGTGTTTGTACCAACGGAAGATAAATCCATTTACTATGAAATGGAATAATATAAACAGTACTAACACTTAAATTACAAATTTCATAAGATGGGTCGTGCGAATAGGCTGAAGGCATCCTCAGTCCAAGAAGTTGCAAAAAGAAAAAAAGAAAAAAAACCAATATGATATGCCGTGGACATTTTTCTAACAGAACTACTCAAAAACCCCTGAAGTTGTAAGTTTTAATTGTGTAGGGTTGGAATGCATAGACATTGGGGAAACATGTTATCCATAAGAACCAGAAGAGAGTCTCTTGGAAATTTAGAAATGGATCCATGCTTACAAAAAGAAAAAAGAAAAAAAAGGGAAAATGCAACATAAATTCTAATACACTAGGAAACATTTCATCTTCATATTAAAACCCTGTGTGACTTCACAAGAGTGCAACACCGGGCCTCGAAACATATCAACAAAAAAACTATAGAGCCTGTAACGGAATGGCAAAACCCTGAGAGCAAAGGTTTTGCAAAGAGGTGTGAATCCTTCGGTAAACGAGGAAACAAGGAGGGGGGATGTCGAATCCCTTTTAGGAAACATTGAGGACAAACACATAGAACAACCTAATTCCGGTAGTAGAACCATACAAAAAAGCTACGAGGAATAGTCTTATAGGGGTAGATTCAAATTACAGTCATAACAAGATCTTTAAAGGGGAAGATTCAAATTACAATCATAGTAAGACTTCCAATACGAGGGTTCTTCCACCATAATGGAAACCAAAGTTCTTGTTTAAATGACTAAGGACACAAGTGGTATCGCAAAACATACCAGGGAGGTGAATAACGCCGACCGTTCCATCGGGTAACACCCTCCATTTCGACAACCTTTCCTATTGAGAAATGTTAATACGCAGAGTCGTTTTTTGGAGGATTTCACATTGACAATAGAAACACTCGGAACCCTAAAAGGAGATCTGCTACACCGATTGAATGTTGAAGGTAGGATTGATGGTCTTTCCATGCGATGGGTAAGATGTGTTGTGACTAAGTTGAAGGAACGGTCAGGTGAAACCATCGAAATTCGAGTACACAAAATATCCATTTATTTTCAGGTGCATAGCTTTAACTGTTCTAACAAGTAAACCACTCCTTCCCCACCAACAAATTTGTGAAGTTAATGACAGTCTCGTCATGATACTACTAGTGGAATACGTCCCTCCGACCATTCAGTGGAATTAATTATCATTCAATTGAGATTTCACTTAAGACATCGTTTATTTAAGAGAGAGTTATACGAGGGTTCCAGTTTGAGAATCAATACCCAAGATTTTATGTATTTGGAAGACACTAACCACGACTACTCATAAAGAAATCTATTTTTAATGAGTTGAACCATACCAAATGATGCCAAGCATCTTATTTTAAACCTTGTATATTCTGACAAGGGATATGTTCCCAACCCCATTACTTTTTATATGGTGTATGGAATTTATTTCAAAGTCAAATAAATAGTAATGCACGCAAGCATAGGAACTCATGTCCAAAGGAGAGGGATGGGCTATAAGACCTAAGTCTAGATACTAACTATATATATAAGTATGCTGGGAGTAGTTTGTGAGTGAAGGGGAGTGATAGAATTATGGAAAAAAATTATCCACATAAGTTTTTATGTTTGAAGTAAACTAGACTGGTGTAATAATGTTATTATGGACAGAAATGAATCTTACCTCCTCGTGTAATAATGTTATTATGGACAGAAATGAATCTTACCTCCTCTTGAATTCTAAGCTTAAAACGAAATTGAAATATATCATGGAAAAAAAAAATTATGGTGAATTTGAGGTTCATTTCAGGGTCGGTTTGAAGGAGTTGAAGTAATTATAGGGTTTTTTGACTGGTTTCTTCCATCTTGCCCCAATACTGCCAGTTTCTCACTTGCAGGTTGTCTTGAATAGGTTTTGATAGGTTGTCTTGAATAGGTTTTGATACCTTGGGGCAACACTGTCAATCTGTCTTTTGCATGCTGTATAGAGATGTATTATACATCATAAGGCTTCATCTGGTGCCATCTTAGATGGTTTCCTTGTATTAGGGTTGTTTTGGGGATAATCATGTCGCAGGGTTGAAAAGTTCATTTGTTGAGTTTGAATTTTCTTGTCTTTTTATTATTTGTTATGTTTTAGATGTTTGTCTTGAAAGGGTATCAATTTCTTGTTCAAGGTCATTGGTGGAATCTTTTTTTTTATTATTGTAGATGTTGATTTGAATTGAACGTCAAATTGTTGGCTTAATGTGTGACCTGAAAGGAACGTCTGACTTCCAATACGTCGTAGTTAAAGTAGTTTAAGAATATTGTAGTATTGTAATATATCGCTAGCTTACTTACATAGTTGTTATTGTCTATTGTTTTGTGCAGAAGCAGGAGTAGTAGTTACAGACAGGTTCTTTATCTCTTCCTTCAGTTGGACCTCTTGTAGTTAATTGAAATGAGTTGCAATTCTTTCTCCTTGTATATTTCATCTAATGAACAACTGGATGCATTGAGGCTTTTTGGAATGGGGAGGCTCTATTACTAATGATATAATCTGAAAACCAGACTAGATGAGTGAATGACAATGCCAAAAAATTGATGTTAGGTAAATGTGATATTGTGATCGTGTATCTAACCTTATTTGGGTTTTTGAATGGTCCAGAATTCCAGCAGACTCAGTTGGAGGAGAAGCTATGCTGCAAAAGATATCATATTTGGTGTTGAAGCCAGAGATGCAATGCTGCAAGGTGTTGAACAACTGGCAGACATTGTATAGGTGACAATGGGACCAAAGGCATGACCTAGTTGATACTTTTAGTTTCCTTTTGCTAGTTTTGTTAAGATGTTTAAAGTCTATATTTAAAAGTTGATTAGTTGATTACTCATGTTCTCGCTACTGGTTTCTTGTATACCTTTCTATGTTCTTGGGGATTTTTTGATGGCGATCAATTATTTGGTATTTGAAAAAATCCTTGTGATATGTGCTTTGGTTGTTTGACCGTTTTCCTGATATTGTTTGTTTATTTGTCAAGGGTCGCAATGTTGTTATTGAACAAAGTTATGGTGCTTTAAAAGTAACGAAGGATGGTGTTACTGTGGCAAAAAGCAAGTTAAAGAATGTTGGTGCAAGTCTTGTGAAGCAAGTTGCCAATGCTACAAATGATGTTGTAGGAGATGGTAATACTATGTTTGGGGGCCTATGGGATTTGTAATCAAGATCTTATGGGATTTAAATTTATTATTTGGGAGATCAAGAAATTGATGCCTTATCATGTAGATTACTGGAACTGCATTCAGTGATGAGCGGTGTCTCATGTATTAAGTTGGGCTTTCATATTATATTTATTACTACACTGATTACTGATTTATGCTTTTGAGGCTAGGAGGTGTTGTGAATTATATTGTGCTTGTTGACAATAAAATTGTCATGTGCAGGCACTACCTGTGCTACCATTCTTACTCGTGCGATATTCACAGAAGGATGTAAGTCAGTTGCAGCAAGGATGAATGCAATGGACTTGAGACGGAGCATTACCATGGCAATTGATGCAGTTGTGATGCATTTGAAAAGTAGAGAAAGGATAATAAGCACGTCCGAGGAAATTGCACATGTATATAATTATGATGGTGATAGGATTTTCTATTCTGAATAGATTTTTATATACAAGATGCATCTATTGAAGGAGTTTTTGACTTTGTGATAGTCGATCCTATTTGCATGAATGTTGTTTTTTATAATTAGTCCTTTTTGTGGAGCTATGACTACATTAGTGTCAATTTTCTGTTTGAAGGGATAATTTTTTGGATGAATCTATATTTCTATTGTATGAAAAACAATAAAGTTTTTAGTTATACATGCTTGTAATTTCACTTAGAAAAGTGAGGTGCACTTTATAGCCCGGGTGAGGCTGGGTGTGATCCATCAACTCTTTGTGTGCACATGTAACGTTTCATCAAATATGGACATGAGCATAGGCTATATATACTTTGATCTTGTAAATCTCTAACCAACCAAGATGCTCGTCTATAAGCTCATTAAGATGCTTTGTCATTTACTATCTCAAAACCAACTACCATATGATGCAATCAATAAAGAAAAGAGATCAGCAACAACCATCAAATAAGAGTGAACAACAACCTTTATCTTCATGGAAAAACAAAACCAACCAACATATGATGCAATCAATAAAGGAAAAAGATCAGCAACAACCATCAAATAAGAGTGAACAACAACCTTTATCTTCATGGACAAACATTGGTTATATCAAGGGGCAAGGAGGGTACGAATACCTCTCCAAAACGTCCTTCTCTAGCATCCAAGAAGTCCACAAGAAGTATGTAAAAAATCTAAAGATATACCAACAGAATTTTTGAAGATATACCAACAGAATTTGGGCCCAACCAAGGTGCCGAGAATATCAGAGGCCTCGGAAGAGTTCTATTTCTAGATGATAGACATTACTTCAGTTTGAAGGCAGGTCTAGGTAATGGTTCTGAGTTCTATTTCTGGATGATAGACATTACTTCAGGTTGAAGGAAGGTCTAGGTAATGGTTCTAACAATGATGCAGGATTAGTGACAACTAGATCCTTATTGATGGTTGCTGAGGAAAATTCAGAACACTTTCATATGATCACTTTTGACCTTATATATAGAGAACTGAATATGAATATTGATTCATTGTCCAAGTGGCAAGCAGGGATTACAGATAGCTCCAAGTCATATATGGATGGAGTAATACTCGGATAGGGTTGCATTTGAGTCAAGACAGGTTATATGGTCATATTCTACTCTTTTTTGCTATATTGGGTCTAGTCCTAGTTTTTTACTCGTTGTCATCTGTATATTTTTGAACTTTCTCAGTATATTTGGATAACTTTAATTATGTCACTACTTGCACTTTATGGGAACTTTGGTAGAAGTTGATGATGGATTGAGGTATAGTGATCTCACAAATTCTAGTTTATTATGCTCTTTTTGGGACTGATTGGTGTTTGGAGAAGACTAATTGTATGTCAGGAGGGATGGGTTGGGAAGGGGTCTCAAAGGCTTGAATGTCATGGAACTGGGAAATAATACTCAAATTTCCATTTTTAAGGAGTTTTCCCATGCAGTGTAAGTTGATGATCTTTGGAGAGCCTGCTATGATCCTTTGGAAAGTGTAACAAAACTCTGCTTTCAATTAGGATAATGACTTTACAATGCTTGATGTAGCCAATTAATTTAAGGGTTCAAAGAGTAGAAATACCAGTCAAGGCATGTAGGGAGATTTGGGGTTCCACATGGTTGATCAGAGGGAAGTGTCATCAACTAGTTGAGGAAAAGGTTCTTGAGGGATAACACCACTATCATCTTCTAAAATATCCTTGGAAGTGGCCATAAACATTTTCTACTCCTTCCATTTGTGCCCAAGAAAATATTTTTCATCAAAATTGTAGTAGATACATTTAAGTTAATGTTTTTCCATTTCAACACGAGTTAATTTATGGATCTTGAGAGGAGGAGAGGGAAGAGAGGGGCTGGTGGGATGAGGATTGGGAGTAATGGATTTTATTTATTTATTTTCTATCTACTACTTTTATATTTTAGTGTCTTAGTTTTGGTGTATCGGCAATGGTGATCCATGCAACAATTCTCATTGTGGGTTGGGCTCAACATTATCCCGATCTCCTTATATGAGGTCATTGAAGACTTAGCTTAAATACTCTCCTTTCCATATTGTATTCATGTAACAATAAATATAGTTAAATAGTGAGTAGATTAGCTACAATTGGGAGGCTAAAGCTATGATGGTAGTAAGTCTTAGCTTATAGGGAAAGTGCACAAGACTATTTGTGGTAATTATCTTCAATTAATAAAATGGACTCTTATTATTTGTCATTTTTTTCATGTGATGTGAAATGAAGACATGTTTGATGTGTATGACTCTATTGTTTATTTGTAGTACTTCATATATATTACATTGACATGGTTCCATGTGTTTGTTTTGAAATATCACAAGGCCTAAATTTCAATGAGGTAGGTGAATAACAATCAGTTGTTGGAAGCATGTGGCTACATGTGCCACACAATCACGATACAAGTGTATGGTTCTTGGGGCATTGATCAAAGAGAAGGAAGGCCACCAATTTGTTGGAAATATTGGTGTGATTTGTACATGTGGCATCTAATATTATGTTAGTACTACATTTAGTTAGGAATTAAATATAGCTAAGGCTATTATTTATTGTTATAATAGGTTATGGTTATGATCAACCTAGTCAACTTTGATACATAATTCACTAACCCTTTTGGGAGTGTGTCCTATTTATGTGGGCTCATAACCCTTATTGGGAGGAAGCCCTACTTGAATTCTATGTAATTATAAATCAAATCTCGTACATAGTTTCATTTTTATCATTACAGCTCTCTAAAGAGAGAAAACGAATTTGTAAATGCATTTAGGTGCATATTTTTTCCTTCTTATGTTTGCAAATTTCATTTTTTTGGACGTGGATCATGAAATGAGCTAGTGTAGTGATAATGGTTGGTATGTCATTTAATATTTTTGATGGGCATAATGGATTAATGGCAACTCTATATTTAAAGGAAAATCTATTGAAAGATATTATGAGTGCCATGCCAACAAGATTGACTAGAGAAGACTGCTTATCATCGTTACCAGGAGCCATGGTCCCAGGTTTTGTCAAAACTGATAAAGAATTTTAGGTCAAAGGTATACATATATATGGCCATAGATGTGCCATTAATATTTTGTTAGCTACATGTCTTGTATATAGTTACTAGTGGCACATCCTATCATTCTCGTTTTGATATCTATTTGTTTTATTAGAAAAAACATCGGGAACCATCGTTTCTTTTGTGATAGTAGATGGCTAGAAAGTCATGATGGCATCTGTAGGTGATTCTCGATGCATTCTTGATGTATAGTAATGTAACTAAAATGGTAAATTCTTGAGTTACAGGATCATTGAAAAAATTTTGCCAGATGTTAGGCTCGAAAGTAGATGTAGGGTCCTTATTCGAAGAACCTCTCTCTTCAAAGTGGAAATTGCGTCGAACTCACCGTTGAAATTTGACCCAAATGCACTAGTGTATGGTATTAGAGCAAGTTCAACCCTGCGACTATGGATCGCCAGGATTTCCACTGCAGTAAACCATTGATTTTTAGCCTAGAGCTAATTAAAACCTTAACATATCCAAGCAGTGATCTAGTTTATAAGATTCCACAGAGGCGCGCGAAATGGTGTCATGGAAGGAGGTGTGACGCCTCCAGATATTTCTGCACACTCAGAGTCGAACTCCCAAGGGGAAGGAAAAGTCCTTAGGCTGGATTCGCTTGTGGTAAGGGATGATGATGGTCTGACAAGGCCCTTCCAGGTAATGTCAAAGGCCCTTGAATCACCATCGGTACTGAGATGAGGCCAAGGCACATGTACCCTGAGGGTCCACAGCGCGCCCTAGCTAGTATAGTTAGAATCCACCAAGAACTCCAGAGAGTTGAGTTCTCGAGTCCATGAGTGTCGTAGACGGTTGTGCCATCGAGGCATAGTTGTAGGGCAAGGCGTTGTGCTTCACAATTTTTTATTATGAACTCCAGCATGAAGGTCTGCATGGTGGTATTTCAACTGAAGTGGAGTGCTCTTCTATGGAGTGCTCAAATTTTGAACATGGTCATCAACGACGTGTCATAGGAACTGTTCGAGGAACGGTTATAGGAGAGGTATCTTTCTGAGAAATTCATTGAGCGTCAACTCAATGATTTCAAGGCCTTGCGTTATGGCAGTCGCATGGTGCCCGAGTATGAGGCTCATTTTGGAGCTGCTTCGGTATGCTCTCCTCCAATTTACCAAGAAAATTAAGGTCAAGAAGTTTGAGTTTGGCCTTATTGTTAGAATCCATCCTCTACTTCGGGTACCAATATTACTGAACCGAAGAAAGTGTGTTGGATTTTGGGAGCCACATGACCAGCATTACTGCCTAGAGGAAAGGGTCAGATCATATGGATCAGTTGGACCCACTACCATGGGAGTTTTGGGAAAGGCCCATCAAATTCCTACAGTGGTGAATAACCGCCAGGTAGATCACCAGTCGACTGTGCTAGAGACGTCGGGTACCATTGCTGACCAGACCCTTAGTACTTTGATAGATCCTGGTGCTATCAAGAGTTTCATTTCTGGTGCAGCACTAAAAGGATTAAGGTAAAGGAAGTCGAACAGGATGAGTTTAGCTTTATAGATATGGATTCGGGAGCCAAATAGAAGATTGGAGGAAAGGTGATGGGTTGTACCCTTAACCTGGGAGAGTTTGTCACCAGGGTCGACCTGTACATCATGATCTTAGGATTTTATGACATCGTAACCGGTATGGACTGGTTGGAATCTCATGAGGCGATACTCAAGTGTAAGACAAAATGGTTGAGCTTGTTCGATGATGAGGGAGAGAGATGAGTTATTGTAGGATGAAACCAGGGAGTTTCCCTGAGGTTCATCTCTTCCTTGCATCTATGGAAGAGCATGTGCAATGGATGTAAGATTTATGAGATATTTGCATTAAACGAGAAGGTATTAGCAGAAGGTATAGAACACCTTCCGGTGGTGAGAGAGTTTGTAAACGTCTTCCCGGAGGAGTTACCTAGGATGCCGCCACAGAGGGAATTGGAATTTACCATAGACCTAAAACCGGGGACTGAACCAATAGCGAGAACACCTTATCGTATGTCAACTCCTGAGCTACAGGAGTTGAGAATGCAACTGAAGGAGTTGTTGGACCTAGGACTTATACGTCCAAGTGTGTCACCATGGGGTGCACCTGTTATTTTCACATGAAAAAAGGATGGGTCATGGAGACTCTGCATTGACTACCATCATTTGAACAAGGCAACGATCAAGAATTAGTATCTGCTGCCAAGGATTGAAGATCTTTTTGATCAGATGAAGGGTGAGACAGTGTTTTCCAAGATTGACTTGAGATCAGGGTATCACCAGTTACGAATCAAGGAGGATGACACCCATAAGACCAACTTTAATACAAGGTTTTGTCTCTACGATTTTATTGTTTTACCGTTTGGACTGACAAACGCCCCTGGGGTATTTATGATTTGGATGAACGGGGTGTTACGCGAGTACTTGGACAAGTTCATCCAAGTATTCATGACGATATTATGATTTACTCTCGGATGATGGAGGAGCATGATGGGCACTTGCGCTTGGTACTACAGTGTCAGCAAGAGCACAAATTATATGGGAAGTTTTTCAAATGCTCGTTTTATCAATCTGGGATTCACTACTTAGGGCATGTCATCTCTGGCAAAGGTATCGTCGTTGATCCAACAAAGGTCAAGGCTATTATGGAGTGTCCTGCGCCGACGAATGTCCCGGAAGTGCGTAGCTTCATGGGTTTAGCAGGATACTATGGATGATTCGTCGAGATATTTTTGAAGAAATCAAATCCGATTATGAAATTGCAGAAGAAGAACCAGAAGTTTGTTTGGACCGAGAAATGCACGGAGGCATTTCGGAGTCTCAAGGAAATTTTGACAAAAGCACTGATACTAAAGGTCCCTAACATGGATGTGGACTTCTTGGTATGCACTAACGCATCCAAGGAAGTCTTAGGAAAATTCTTGATGCAAGATGGTCGAGTGATCGCTTACATCTCGAGGAAGTTGAGAAGGCATGAGGAGAACTATGGGACACATGATTCTGAGTGGTTAGCAATGGTTTATGCCTTGAAGGTTTGGAGACACTACATTTTTAAACAAAATTTTGAACTAACCACAGACCATTGTGGACTACAACACATCTTTACGCAAAGCGACCTGAACGCGCGACAACGACATTGGTCGAAATTGCTTAGCGAGTACAACTTCAAGATTACTTACATAAAAGGATGGAAGATGATTTGAGTCAAAGACCACGCATATTTTCAGTGTTCCACTTTAGATGAGTCTACATGAAAATATTCTAACATTACAGCACGATGATGACTGGTACAAAGAGGTCAAGGATTTTATCGGACAAAACAAGGATGGTACCAAGATTTGAAGGATTTACATTTGACGAAGATAGATTATTGAGGTTTAAAAATCAGATTTACGTACCACCGAATGACGAGTTGATGATTTTGATCCTAAACGAGGCTCACAGAGCAGTGTACATGGCTCACCCGGGAGTCACGAAGATGAGGGCGGACCTTAAACCCTTATTCTTTTGGAAAGGAATGAAGGAAGACATAGTTAACTATGTGGCCAAATATCTAGAATGTCAGTAGGTAAACGTTGAACATAGACATCCAACAGGATTACTACAGCCACAAGCTATTCCAGAATCAAAATTGGAGGTCATTTCGATGGATTTCATTTTTGGATTTCCACTGACGGCAAGGAGACAAGACTTGATTTTTTTGGTAGTCGACACTCTGACGAAGAGTGCTCATTTTATACATGTGTGTACGACGTATCAGGGACCTGATATAGCTAGAGTTTTCATCAGTGAGATGGTGAGGTTGCATGGCGTGCCTAAGAGGATTATATCTTACCAAGGATCGATGTTTTTTGGATGATTTGGAATAGTTTCCAAGAGGCCTTGGGAACCCAACTTAAATTTAGTGTTGCGTATCACCCGAAGATGGATGGGTAGACCGAACGAATGAACTAGACCTTGGAATACATGTTGTGCATGTACATGATGGTCCAACAGAAGCATTGAGAAGAATTCTTGCCAATGGTAAAATTCGCTTATAACAACAGTTACCAAAGCACCATTAAGATGGCACCTTTCGAGTTTCTTTACGGGCGACCATGTCAGATGCCTTGAGTTGGGATCGGCTTGAGGATGGAGTCCTCATGGGACTAGAAGTGATCCAAGCAATGGAATATCAATTGCAAACTAATACAAAGGATCAAGTAAGCGCAAGATCGACAGACGAGCTATGTTAATGCGCATTGTGTCAACCATAGTTTCAATATGGCGATCGAGTATTCTTACAGGTGAAACCGCATAAGAGATCGACCAAGTTTGGAAAGGGTCCTAAACTATCTCCTTGGTTCATGGAATCCTGTGAGATTGTGGACAGGAGAAGGCCCGTGGCCTATTTGACAACCTTGCCTAATTCTTTCAGGCAGACACACGATGTCTTTCACGTCTCTGTTTGAGATATTATTTTAGTGATCCTACACATGTTTTGGCTTGAGTACCTTGCAGGTGTCAGATTAGGGTGTGCTCACGGATGATTTGATCCTCATCCTGGATCATCGCATCTAACAGCTGCGGTGTCGAACAGTAGACCAGGTCAAGGTCCAGTGGGACAACTATATTCTGCACCGAGTGACCTCGGAGGATGCATATGATATGCACCAACAGTTTCCATTTTTGTTGGATAGATAGACTTGTGATATTGTGATACACATTAGTTTGGCACTTATATACTGTGAAACTTCGAGATGAAGTTTATACAAGGAGGAGGTGTATGTAACATCCCGCTCTTGCACGCACTGAGCGAACTTATTCTTTGAGGACACTTGCTTGCAAGAGATCCGGATTATTATACCTTTGACCGTTGATTATTATTATGAGGCACTATGGATGTGATTATATGTTATTTTTCTATATTGACTTAGACATGTTCTATTGACTCAGCTCTCTAAAGTATGCATGATTTGGACCTCGAGGATGCTAAGGCATTGATGAAACCCATGGACCCTCGATTGAGTCAGGGAGTGGACTATTAGTGTTTGATTGTTGTATATATATGAAATTTGTGCATCTGATTAGATGATATGATTATGGATATTATTTCTGACATGATTCATTGATGATGCAGGCTGACAATATCTTGTCGACCATACTCACATGTGGAGTAGAGGGGTAACGCATGATAACCAAAGACGTTGATGGAGAGGTGTGGACAGAAGCCCTGGCACATCCTACTAGTACTCTCGTCATGGCCCGAACTGTAGGTTAATGACTACCTAGTTCGAGAAGACCCATGATGTCGTGAGGGCAGACTGTGACAGTCACTCACGATGATTCTAAAGGGCATGCAATAAGGCAGCGGCCTTATTCCTTAGAGGCACTTAGTCTCCCACAAGATCACCTGGCAGAGTATTGACTCCAGGGGTTTTTGATGTCTACCAAGTCAGTCAAGAGGTGAGTGGAACCCTTGGAGCATGTAGTTCGTCCTGAAGGGAACGCCGAACAAGGGAAACAGAATGAGGCGAGTGGCACCCTTGGAGCACGTAGTGCGTCCTGAAGGGCACGTCGTGCAAGGGAAAACAGAATCAGGTGAGTGAAACCCTTCGAGCACCTAGTACATCCTGAAGGGCACGTCATGTTGTTAACTAATAACAGAATAAATCTAGATGTCCTTAGAATGAATAACGTGATAAGAAATATTTAAAAACAATTTCCCTAATAAAATGTCCCCCGGCCTCGAAATTAAAATCTAGGTCTAAAGTAATATTTGTGGTAAAAAATAATAAATAAAAATAATACTAATCATCATTAAACATATGACGAAAAGGGGGTAAGAAACTTGATTAAATTATTAAAATCAAATTATTAAGGGATTTAAAATTTTAAAAAGGAAATGATAGTTTTGTTACACATTCTAATTAAAATGTATTTAATTAAAAAGAAAAAGGGGAAAAGGGTAATTTTCTACACTTGCCAATTTGAGTTTTAACTGAAAAGGGAAAGAGGGAAATTTAAAAGAATTAGGAAATTAGGAAAAAGAGGGAAACATAAAAAGAAAGGGAAACATAAGGAAAAAGCAAAAAGACTAACTTAGTAAGGTATATAGCATTTAAGAACTTTCTAAATTAAACTCAACTAGTAAATTAGTAAGGGGGCAAGTCATTAATTGGTGTAAGGGAATATGGGGACACCTAGGAGCGATTCTAGGAATCCTTTTAAATGGGTGAGGGAAATAGGAGCAATTAATTAATGAATGAATTTAATTTTTGGTGCAATGAAGGGGGTGGGTGACACATGTACGGGGAGGATTTTTATGAATTAAATTATTGAACATTAAATTAAATGGGATTTTGGGAAAATAAATGACGTAGAAACTCTATATAAAGGAGGGAGGAGGATTATGATGGATCTATTCTGTTATGTGTAACATTACGCTGCATAATTTCGAACTTGAATGACTTAGCTTGTGGGAGTTGGGATACCCAGCTCGGTGAGGACTGGAAGCTTGGCCTTGCGAGGAAAGCTGGGAGCTAGTTGTTCTTTGGTTTAGTGTGTGTGGCCCCTATGCAGCTCGAGGGGTTAGGGGGAAGAAAAGTACCCATAGCATTGGTTGGGAGGTACCGGTGAAGTCTCATCGTTCGACAAGCAGGAGATGCAAGGAGCATGTGAGACAATGCCTCAGAGGGGACGACTTGGGCTACGGTATGCTTACTTGATTCTGCATGGTATATTATTATTATACCTTACGCTTTCAATTTTTTATTTTTAATTGGGTAAAGAAAATATTGGCTTAGAATTTCAACTAAGAAATTAAATTCCTCATAGCCTTAAGCTCACTGCTTGACATGATTCCCTTGGCTTTCGGTCCCTTCTTGTTGCGACTATCCTTTGGTTTTGTTGATTGTTGTGAAGAGTGTGATTTTCGTCCTCTTCCCTAGTTCGTCAGTCCACACCTGAGTAATCGACCAGGAGCCGAATCGATGGTTGTCACTTCAGTGCACAACGACCTATAGATTCTAATGCACGGCTTTTCTATGCATGGATGATGAGCGAAGGATGTGTTCGCCCAACCGTCTACCTCTTCTGGTTGTTCATGGTCGAGTGATTGTCTTGTGCCCTGTTGTGATTGATTACCTTTGCGATGGTTATTCCCTTCCCGTCGTGATTTGCTTATGACCCTCTACGTTGATCTCTCTGTGTTTTCCATCAATTTCTGGGCAAATTAAGTCTACATGTGATACATCTCTTGGTGAATTTACTATGTGGTTTTTTTTTCTCTTTTTACCTCTGGCCTTCCAAGTAACTCTATCATTTATTACTTGAAGGCAAAACTACTCCGCATTTTTATACCTCTGGCCTGTGAATTTCCTATGTGATTTACCTTGACAACGCTTTTTTAATGATAACCTCTTCCTTTCTCAATTTCTACGCTTGATTGAATCATCCCTACCTTTGTCTGCGATTAACTTCATACCTGTGTTTTTGAACCATGAATTACTAGTCAATCCCTTCAGTGATGACATACTTGCATTTTAACATTGAGACAGTGATTTTATGCACTACATTGGGATAGCAAAATAGTTGATTACTTTGTGTTTTCCTGGTATAGAAAATGTAAATATATTAACAGTGATCTTATATCTAATATGAGACAGAGATATGATTACTGCGATTCTAGTGATAATGATTTTTATCTTTAATGGGTGACAAAGAATTAATATATATATGATGCGTGACAGTAGTTTTTGCAACCAACAAATTTCATGTTCATAATTTAAATTACTTGTGTTGTGTAGAAGACAGCGTTAGCATGTGAAATTGACATCGTTTTATACAAATGCATGACGGAGTTATGAGAACAACGATTTTTTATATATTGTGGTCAGCAATTTTCTGATGGAGAATTTATATAGTATGTAACAAAAAGTTTATATCAGATTCCAGACCGCGATATCATTGTTATCTCCCTCCTTGAATGTTTTTTTTTACATCGTGAATTCATTTTCGTTAATAGATAGAAATGATGTTTCATTTTTCTGAGCAAATTCCATATTTATCTCGGTGTTGGGTTAACCGCTTTGACTCTGTGTGCTGGTAGACAGCTAGGTTTTACACTTGTTAACCTTTCCACAATCCTCTCAGCGTGCTTGTTTATTTTTGCACTCTGCCCATCTAAGGTGGGGTCCCAGCGAATTTCCTTCATCCTTCGAGCTCGGGCAGTAAGACCTGGAGCAGATTCTGAGTCTCGCCTTACGCATGTCCCGCAACCCTTGAAGGCACTGACACTTGGCGTTGGGCTTCCCTCTCTTAGACTTGACGAGAGTGTACAACTAGACTTGGCGCTGGCCTTCCTTATTGCAGTTCATTTTGTTCAACACAACTACATTTAGAAATTTTAACCCGGTGGAATGTTACCCGATTTAATTGCTTCTGTCCGAAATTGTTTTAGAATTTTAATTTTGCCAGAATTTTAATTTAGAATCTTTGTAATTTAGAATGATATTCTATTTTAGAACTAATTATGTCTAAGGTGTGTGGAATGGATTCTTAGTTTTGGATCAAGTGAACTTTCTTACTCATTGAAAAATATGCACTGCATGAAAATCGAAGACCCTTAAAGGTTCTAGTAGTTAAGAAGAAATTGTCGTGCCTTGAAGGTTAATAAGTGGATTGTTGCACTTGATTTTTGTCGTTGATAGATGTTTTCGGTATTTATTCTCGATCGCCATGAATTTAGCGCGTTGGTGACTCATTGATCCATCATATTGGTTGCGCCTCGGAGAATAGAATGATTTGTATTTATCGGTTCTATTGCACCAATACATGTTGATGATTGATGAATGAATGAGTGTAGCTTAATGGCATCCTACATTAACTTGATTTACGACTAGTAAATGGTTAATCTTCTTACACACAAGTAGATTGTGTTTTATTAAATCATGTGAAGTAATTTTGCCTTCTTGTGCAACGAACTTAACTTAACGGATGATCGCCTTTACACCTGGTTAACGGTTAGATTCCATGGCTCATGGACTTCTGTCGAAATGTAATTATTATGCATTATTATTGTTGTTTATACTTGTGAATGATGCGTTGATGATGTTTCCCAACAAGTGTGATGTGTTTAACGCAACAAAACTATTTAGGTCGGTTGTGACGCTTGTTGTTTTAAAAGGGGGGTCGTCGCATAGAGTGTGTGACGAGGGGATCATTGTGCGCCCTGAGGAGGGAAATGATCATTGTTCGCCTTGAATGATAGATGTGAATGATATCCTAGACGGAGTCCGTGCTTCCCGTGGTAGGTGTAGTTCTCCGTTGTAATCTTGTTGTTGGCGCTTGGGTTGCAATTCCTTTGTGCGTTGGGTTGAGTGCCACAGAGGTTCTAGTTAGTGATCGTTGAGACCATTGAGCCAAGATTGCGGATGTTTTCCTTAGCTTGTAGAAGTCATCGTGTTGTGTGTTGGGAGGGAAGTCGTTTCTTTCTTTGATTTATGCATGTTTCGCCCAGTTGCTTGATGTGATAGTGTGTACAGTTGTTTTCGTGTTTTCATTCTTGCCTAAAAACAAAACAAATTATTGCACTTTTCACTTCGCTTTGAGTGGTAATGTTTGGGGTCGTTATAATCTGTGTTTTAATTTTGTGCTTGAATTATGATATTTGTGTTTCCGCATTTGCAAATTGCAACAGGAAGAACCGACAGGGGCAGGGTTGTACACTACGCATCCCAGTCAACGCCAAGCCGAGTGCCTAGCGCACAACCAACACACATCATACAAGCTCAGCGCCAAGGTCGAGACCAAGGAAAAGGGGACACAAGGGAGCCCACAAGGAACTCACAGGGTGCCCGAGGCGTTTCTGGGCCAACTCCAACTTTCATGTTTCAAGCCAAGACTCCAAGTCACATTCCAACGCAGGAACCAACACTCAAGCGTCACGAAGGAGGGCCCGACTAGCATCCACGATGTCGAGTCTACCAGCCGGAAGGAGGGAGAAAAAGATGGAGGGATTATATATATCTCGGGGATTTCTTTTATCGCTCCTTAGTCTTCAAGGGCCTTAGTCTTCAAGGGGCTCACACATTATCGCTAGGGAAAAATCAAAGGCGGGTTAACCTGCGATCCCAAATCCCATCTTAAAATCGGGGCAAGTGGGAGCCCGTCGACAGTGGTCCTTTTACTAAAAGAAAAATGAACATAGGCGCTTGATAAAGGCAACGAGGACTAATGAATACTTTTTGGAGTTAGAAGTTGAAGATGCAATAAAACTCAGTTTTAACTAGAAAAAGAACACCAAAAAAAATAAATGTACCAATAAATACTTGTTATGGGATAATATGATGGAGCATAAATCCTAATGTGTATGAGAGGCAATAGCGTCCTTTAATGTAAGGTGGAGTTTATCGTGAAGTTTTGAGTTCTAATATGAATGACACTATTAAATATTAAATTAAATGAATTCAAATATGAATAACACTATTAAATATTAAATGTATTTTAATATGACATGGTTTGGCATGGGCACAATTAATGATGTTTTAATCTTAAATTTTAATATGATGGCTACGTATTGAAGATGCTAGCATATTCTTAGCTGTCCTGCAAAATCAATGACTCAAATTTATTGTTGATAACTTCCTTGCATTTATGAATGCATCCGTTAACCTGTTTGCTTTTTAACACCATATGATTGCCACGTTTAAATGATTACCTTTGAGATTAACCTTTGAAATCATGAAGTGGTTTTCAGCAAACACATTTCCTCCCAAAAAAAAATATCAATCAAACTTATGTTATACATGGTCAATTTTTTCTCACATCTTAAAAGTTAATATGATGTTTATTAGAAATTTTTAACATGATGTTTATTATAAATTTTTTGGATTTGACTAGTTCTTGAAATGTTATACATTGTCAAATTTTTCGCACATTTTAAAATTAAGAGAAGTTAACATGACGTTTATTATAATTTTAAATGTTATACATTGTCAAATTTTTCGCACATCTTAAAATTAAGAGAAGTTAACATGACGTTTATTATAATTTTTTCGGATTTGACTAGTTCATATATGCACTTGTCAGCATGTAAGTAAATGTTGGTTTTTGATATAGATGTTACTTTAAATATATAAAAGTAATGTAAAAATGTGCTATTAGGTAAATTTATGTTTTTGAGCTGGCAACTTTGTTTTTAGTCCTTAATAAAATATCACACTGTAATTTGTAACCTGTGAAAATAGATTAACAAGTAAACATTTATTTGGGAGGACATGATTCATGTACTGCCAGGCAGCCATTAAAGAAAGTATAAAAGAGAAAAGAATACGGTGGTTTTCACACATTACACTAAGCATTGCAAACGATAGAAACAGCTCTGAATAACAAGCTTCATACATTAAGAGCAATAGTTACACAATATTATAACATTCACAATACAATGTTTATTTGGATTACAGGACGATCCATCCAATAAGTGAACAAATTATCTGACTGACATGAAGACATTAATTATTTTAAATGAATAGATGGTGTGGCTGTGGGTAGCTAAAAGAGATGGTGGTGATGTTTTTTGCCATGAGCTTCTTTTGCTTTCTTTTTGGACTCCTCCCTCTTGTGATGTTCGTGGACGGCGTATCCCCCTGCTCCAACTGCAACTGCGGCTGCAATCTTCTCCTCAATCTTATGCCTGTGTGCGTGCTCTGGATCCTTCTTTACTTGGTGCTTCTCATGCTGCATACATACAACATTAATATATACTTTACTCGATATATGTATCTGAAAAAATAGAATTAATAAATAAAAGATATATATTGTACCACTGCAAACGTTCCCGCGGCTGCTGCTGCTCCCATTGCCCCCAAATGCTCGCTTATGATGCTTCTCATGCTGCATACATATAACATTACATTAATATACGGATTCACCACTTAATGTTATAAGAGCCATCGAAGTTTTCTATTGTTCTGGTTTTTGGTGTATCGTAGATTATCAGATGACTACTGAACACAAGAAACAATACTACAAAAAAATTCCATCCGTTGATCTGATTAGATAGTATTAGTATCCGGGAGGAGAAAAAATATACTTTACTCGATATATGTATCTGAAAAATTAGAATTAATAAATAAAAGATATATATTGTACCACTGCAAACGCTCCTGCGGCGGCTGCTCCCATTGCCCCCAAATGCTCCATACTCTTATGATGTTTTTCCTCTTTCCTTGCTTAGGATGACGAGACGTTCTTGCTTTCCTCTTCTTTGTGATGGGGTTGCTCATGTTGATGGTGGTGCTCATGTTTCTTTTAAGTCATCTTTTCCACACAATTGAATTCGATCACAAGTGAAGGGTGTTAGATATAATGCCTAATTAATGCCACTACTAGAGTTCACGGATTGGATTTGGTTAGCTGGAAGATGTTGAGAGATTCTCTCAACATCTCCCTCCAAGAGTGGAATAAGTTGGATCTTATAACACTTATTTAAGTGTGATGTATCTTTGCTCATTTTGTGCAATATACAAACTATTTTTTGTTTGTGTATTTCATGTCTCTACCCTCATGAATTCTATTTTGGTATGAGAGCTGAGGGATCGCCAATGAAGACTGAACGATGCGGCTTGCTGTTCCACGAGATTCATTGCTGCAAGAAGTGAAATATATGCGTAGATTGAGATATTTCAGCAGAAATCGTTTGCTATTGGGATTGTTGCGTTGTCGAGGAGGGAATTGAACCACTGTTTGCAGAATTGTTGCATTTCTGTGATGCTGAATTAATTGTTGTGTCTCCGTGATTGTTGTGCCACTTGGAGATGCCATCGCTGCTTGAAACGAGCATTTATAGATTGGAGTCATGATTCTGAAGTATTTTTTTTATGCTAAGATGTCAGAGAGAGTTGCTGCATAATTAGTGAAAGAAGATCCCATGGTGATGAAGGACGCAGGAACAACCATCAAGAAGTTTGAGCAAAGCTGAAGACATCTGCATCCGTGGAAATGAGATTGCTGCAAGGCAAAATTTTGTAAGGTAAAATGGATTCTATACCTATGGAGAAGTTTAATGGTTTCAATTTCCATACATGGAAAGTTAAAATTCAAATGCATCCAATGAATAGAGGTGTGTGGAGCATAGTAAAAGGCACTGAAAAAGCTCCTAGTGATCCCATACTTCTAGCTGAATGGGAAAAGAAGGAAGAAAAGGCTAAAGCTATTATTGGTTGATCCCATACTTCTAGCTAAATGGGAAAAGAAGGAAGAAAAGGCTAAAGCTATTATTGGTTTGGCTCTTTGAGACACTCAATTGCATTTGATTGATTTGGAAAAATCATCTAAAGTAATTTGGGAGAAATTAAGTAAATTATTTGGGGAAAAGGCACTTAATGCAAAGTTTTATTTAAAGCTGCAACTTTTTAGCCTCAAAATGCATGATGAGACCTGTATTTCTACTCATATAAACGAGTTAATGTCTCTCTTTAAGCAATTAACTGAAACAGGTACCGAGGTAGATCCAGAAGATGCTAAAAAAATTCTATTGAATAGCCTATCTTCTAAATATAGCAATGTTGTATTCACATTATGTCAATTACCCTCACAATCATTCAAAGGAATGGTAGTATCATTATTATCTGAAGAAAAAGGGACATATTCTGAAGACTCACATTTAGGTGGTGAGCATGAAATTGCACTATTTTCAAAAGGGAAGCTGAGAAGAACCAAGGGTTCAACAAAATGTTTGTACTGTCACAAGATTGGACTTATAGCCTGGAATTGTAGAACTTGTGCTAGGGATCTTCTTAATGGCAAAAAAACTGCAAACATTGTCAACTTGGATGACTTATCAGAATCAAAGAGTGATGAAGAACTGCGAGAGTCATCTCTCAAACTGTTCTAGAAAAAGGAAAGGGGTGGTGTGCTTAAAGTTTTGTGTGTTAATGTTTAAAGTTTTTTAATGTAAGTACTTATGTAAAATAAGAACTCTTGAATCTTGATATAAGCTGGCAGCCCCGATTTCAAGAACAATTATTCTTATTCGAAGTCGCCTTGTATAATTGATTTTTGAAGACATTCCGTACCTAGACTTCCTTTCTACAAACTGACAGTCGAAAGCGAAATATCTGACACATGGAGGTATGTCCATAGGATGATTCATTACTTGACAGTTTTTCTCATGGAAGCCCTCGTGAGCCGAGATTCTCAATATTATTTATTGTGCAAGTTTATGAATGATGGTCTGAAGCGTTTATGCTTTAAATGAGTTGAAGGGTAAGCTCGAAGAAGAGAAAGAGAAAGAGCGTAGTCTGGAGGCATAAGAGTGGGTGTAGGCGCTGATGAAGGCCGGGCAGATGAAATTTAAAGTGTTGTAACCTTTTCTTTTATGTAATTTGTGAAGTTTTTGTAATGTAAGCATTAAGAGGGGGTGTTAGAGAAAATACCTAATTAATGCCACTACTAGAGTTCATGGATTGGATTTGGTTAGCTAGAGGATGTTGAGAGATTCTCTCAACCCCTCCCTTCAAGAGTGGAATAAGTTGGATCTCACAACACTTATTTAAGTGTGATGTATCTCTATTCATTGTGTGCAATATACAAACTATTTTATGTGTGTGTATTTCATGTCTCTGCTTTCATGAACTCTATTTAAGGGAACAATAAATGCACACAATGATTTCTACACCCTCGCATAGAAAAGGATATTGCATAGCGAAAGTTCGTTGGATTACAGTTACCAGAATTTCAACCAAGAGGAAGAGATCATGCACAGTTCAGCTGACAATGATTTAATATCTTGAGTGTGAAGTAATGGCACAACCATGATTAATAATTAATAAATTGATACGCGTGATCATTCAAAGCGTGGGCGTACGCAAGGTTGGAATTTGGATTCATCTTTACCTATCAAATAATTTATTTTTTTTACATTTTGGGTTTTTATATTGCCCTTCACAAAACGTTCTCACAAAAAAATTATTTTCATTATTCAATTTTTGATAATAAATTAAACCTATAATAATAGCTTTGATTAAAAAATTACTCTTCATTTAATAATTATTTTCATTATTCAATTTTTGATAATAAATTAAACCTATAATAATAACTTTGATTAAAAAATTACTCTTCATTCAATAATTATGTGAAGTTAAAAATGTTGATTTTGAAATTCATTCACTTTTTAAAACAAAAACAAATAACCACACCAATAGAACATTTCAAAGTTAGACATATTAAATATCAATCAATAAAATGAAAACAAAGGATTACATCAATTAAATATTAATTCACAAACCATAAGAACAAGTGGTTTGAAAAAAAAGATTCTTTCAAATCAATCAGATAACATCCAATACCAATCAATACAACTAAATTTGAAAATTATAATAATTGAGTGTTCATTTTCAAAACTGAATAAAAATACATACATTCTACATTAAAATACCAGTGAATAGAATAAAAACTTAAATTTTTACATAAACTTGAAATCCAATATTCAGTTTTTCTTCTATTCACTATAAAACCAAATACAAAAAGAATGATTAATAGAAAAGAACCTAGATGAAACCTGGTTTTGACACCTCTCGAATATTAACCCCACTTTTAGCCACTCTTCCGCAACTCGCCTCTTCTCCCCTATCAGCTGTCATGACCCACAAGTTATCCCGAGTCCCAATAATCCCAACTCGTGAATGACATAACATTATCCCAACTAGCGAATAGCAGACTGTAGTGAATACAGTAGTATGGATACATATTGGACTCCACTCGTTAGAGTAAAGGTTTGGGGTTAGCTCAGGCACACTTCCTTCCCTAAAAGGCCTTTCCATTCATCATGATCCATGGTAATGTCAAGTCAATGCTAATGTCAAGTCAAGACTAATTTCAAAACATACTCTCATAAAATTTCAATAATGAGGTTTCAATAATTACATCTCCTCACTTGTTAGTTGTCAAATGGAGAGGAAATCCAACAAAGATCACCAAACTGTTAAACATAGATATAGTTCTCCTCTAACTCGGAGTTAGTGCCGCCTGGCATGATGTTAATAGCTTATTAACATCATGCATTACATAAAATGAATTTCTGATTTATAAACGTAAAATGCATTACATAATAAATCATGATTTTCTTATTAAGGGCAATGAATGATTAAGCACATTAAACCCAATGAATGATTAAGCACATTAAACCTTTATGTGTGGTGTCATATCCCATCAAAACTATTACATTAAGTGCTCTCTTTTCATATTTGTACTAAAGCACATTAAACCCAATGAATGATTAAGCACATTAAACCTTTATGTGTGGTGTCATATCCCATCAAAACTATTACATTAAGTGCTCTCTTTTCATATTTGTACTAAGACGGATAACTTACAAAGATCAATTATAATAAAAATAATCTTACTATAACATGCGATCCACAAAGATCAACTATAATATAAAAACATAAACTCGTTTATATTTAATCTATATTAACTTCTCACCCTATCCAATCTGCAAGGAACAAAGTGCCCATATAGCCTCAGTGAGCTTAACGGTTTCATTCTTTGCCATTTACTTTCAAAATTTCCAGCAGGCAAATGACACGAAACTGAACAATCTACTCTACGGATTCAACAACTTCAGTAATATTAGCTTGTTAAAAACTCACATCTCCCATCACAATCACAACTGCACAATTAATTGCATTATCTATCCAAATATGGAAGGATATTGGATGGTATGCAGATTCTTGACCTCCCACACATCAGGATTGTAATGACATTTTAAAAAATTCATGGCCCATCATAAATACGTCTGCTGGACTTGGTTGCCCGTTCTAAGAGACAGTAACTTAAAAAGTTTGGTCATAAATAACAGGAAAAATGGCCTCTGACGGGCATTTTTCCCGTCAAATTCCAACCCTGGGCGCAGGGAAGGAGAGATGAAGAAGCAGGTGCAGGTGACAGAATATATGAAACAGACAAAGGTGCAGTTGAGAGCATTGTTTCATTTCGGAATAAACGAGTTTTTTAAAGTCTTCCATCCTCATCCATTGCTAAACTTATATAACCTTGAAGTTGTTCATGCCTTGTAACTTTGAATCCAATTTGTACACCCTCGCAAAGGATAACGTGTAGAACCCACGGAAGTCGAGACCCAACAGTTTCCAGAATGGTCGGTCAACCCAGAGGAAGAGGTCGAGGGTAGTTCAGTTGACGGTGATTTGATATCTTCAGTGTCACAGCCATAATTAATAATTAATAAATCGATACACATGATTATTCAAAGTGTGGGTGTAGGTAAGTAGAGCTCAAGAAGAAGGTGCAGGTGATAGAATATCTGAAACAGAATAGGGTGAGTATTGTTTCTGAATTGACGCGCTTTTTAAATTCTTATACTGTTATCGTTATAGTCATCCTCATCCATTGTTAAACCAGCTTTTTAACTAAGACGTTCACATCATGGAACTTTGGATCCAAATTTCTACTAATACATAACTCACTAATCCATTAATTCACCAACACATCACCGCACAAGTTATTAAATCACCCAACACATTAACATTGGATACTAAAAAATTTGGCATAGCGTAAATATTTGATATTTTTTTATTTTTATCCAACACATCACCGCACAAGTTATTAAGTCACCCAACACATAGCATTGGATACCAACTATTCCATAATAGATTTTTCCCATGGCACATTTATGGGTTTGTGCAACAGTGGTCGAAGCTATCATGACATAACTTCCTCGAACCCTTCCCCCATCTATGTGGCATTGTTATGTGTATACAGGTGTTACTTAATTACCTAGGGTTAATATTTTCTGATAATTCTGACCAAGGCCTAGCTTTTCAGTCATTTGTCTTGTTGAGTTTCCTTTGCAGTTCTTTTGGTTTTTATGATAATCATTTGGTTTTTTGTCAAGTTTTCTGAGACCTCACTAGTTTTTTTGTTCTGTTGTGGCTTACTATAGAGACATTGAATGCATTACTTTTGAACTCCATTGATGCTGCAAGATTAATTTTGAACTCCATTGATGATGCAATGTTACATGTAATTTTGTTATAGTTTTTCATATGATTTTTTTCTAGAATCTTAATATATTTTGAATTTGTCTCTTGTTTTTCACCTAGATTATCACTCTCAATCCCATATCTACTTCTATGTTTCTAGCTTATAATATACTTACTCTCAAACCAATTGGTTTTTGAGTTTTTACTCCATAAATTTGTTTGTAATGTTATACTGTCAAACCTATTCTGGTTTCTGAGTTTTTGGATTGATATTGTTACTATCATACCCAATTCGGACTCTGGGTTTTAGTCATCTACTTTCTCCTAATGGAGTTACTATCAAACCCATTTGATTTCTGGTTTTTAGCTTATGAATTCATATAGCTGTGCCATGTAAGCTCTTATTTACAGTTGCCTTCTGTGGATTAATTGTTCTCTAATTTATTTGAATGGAAGGCCATGAGACCCACTTGTAGTTATTAACAAAATGAAACATTATATCATTTTTAGGATTAAACATGTGTTTTAATTTCACAAGGAATTATGGCTTTTATGGTCTCGTAGAGTTCAACATTTTGTCGTTGTTTGCAATTGATAAAGTTTGAAATCTCTATTACTCTATTTAGATTATTAACCTCTCCATAGATTTCTTGCAATAATTTTAGTTCACAAGCTATACCGTGCCTATGAATGTGGTTTCCAGTTATTGTTCATTTCCCTTCATC
>SNQJ01S0000770.1:183510-197075 GCA_010110895.2 Picea sitchensis | reverse complement strand
CGAGTTCCACTACAGTTTATTCTATTAGATCTAGTCAAAGATCTTTTTTGTACAGCTTATTCTATTAGATCTAGTTAAAGATATTTTTCGTAGATTTGTACGTGCAAGTGACTGTACATAATTTTATTCCTTTTTAACTCTATTCATTTCATATAACATATCTACTATGTATGAGATTGTAACCAAGTCGACTTGTACCCTATACTATTATCAATTTGAAAGTAAAGGATTTGTTCAACTAAAACAATTTAATTCCTATGTTCCTTTAGTTGTATTTTGTTATCACTTTATTTGGATTTTCAAGTATTCTTGGTAAAGTTATGAGAATATATCATTTGTCATTTAATTTCAGTTTGTAATATCTCGAACTTCTATGTACATTCTGATAATATTAATCAATGTATAACAATGGAATCTAAGTATACCAATAATGTATATACAACAAAAAATTTCAACAGAGTAACAATTCTTATTCTATTACTCTAGTCTATAATTACAACAATCGTAATTATACCAACTAATGAAATAAAAACCTGTAACTTGTAGAATAATTGGGGAAATCACACATGGAGTAAATGGTTACTCCCTGCCATAGACTAGAGAAGCAACCTACTTCCACTATGCCACCCCCGAGTTGAGTTTCCAGATCTAGAGAGGTTGTGGCCTTCATGGCTTCTCTCCAGAATTTGGGAGACAAGTTTTGTGGGATTTCTTGGTGTCATGCAAATTTCAGAGATTACAACTCCATTTTGGAATGAAATCCCATTCTTTTCTTGTGTTAATTTATAGCAGTTTCCTAGCCCTTAGACACTTGTTTGAGCCTCCTGCTCATTGACCACCTGTCAATATCAATTCTACACTTGTCCATTTCAGATCTCCTAGAAATTTGTGACTTGTCTTTCCTTTGTTGATTCAAACTCAACTAGACTCCCACAACTTGGTCCCTCTACTGCCACTTGGTCGCCTTCTAAGGATCCGTAACTTCTTCTTTTAATAGTCTACTCAACGCATGATATTCTTTTTTATTTTATTAACAATAAAATAATAATTACATGATTTTTTCAATGTGATATTAAAATATCATACAATGCTTGAAAATAACTTGAATATCAAAATAATAATAAGTCAAATTGTTTGGAATTTAAAACTTCAAGGTATCACATCCACCCCCTCTTAGAACTTAACACTATCCTCGGTGTTCATTTAAATTGAACATGGATCATTCTGGAACAGAAATTGATATTCTTCTCACATATGATCCTCCATTTCCCACGTAGCCTCTTCGGGACTAAGGTGCTTCCATCGCACCTTTATCTATCTGATGGTTCGATTACGGTCGTATAAGTTCCCTCCTATCTAAAATGTGATCTAGTTCTACTAGGAACTCTCCCTAAGGTTCCACCTATATCATATTCAAATTCACAATGTGAGTAGGATCATGTATATATCTTTTTAATAATGAAACATGGAATACATCATGTACTTTTATCGTAGCTGGAAGTGCAAGTTGATATGTTATCCGTCATATTCAAGCAAGTACCTCGAATAGGACACAATATCTAAGAGATAATTTATTATACCTACCAAGCCTTGAGGAGATTATTTTAGGCTTTACTCCTATATGCACATGGTCCCCAACATTGAACTCTCTTGGAGTCCTTTTGAAATCTGCATAGCTCTTATGTATATCCTTAGCTATTTTCAAATTATGTTGTACATGTTTAACGGTTAGTTCCATTTCCTTGAACATTTCAGGTCCTATTGTTTTTCTATCGACAGGATTACTCCAGGAAACAAGAGTGATACATTTTCTTCCATATTTAATTTCAAAAGGACTGAGTTTAGTTGAGGCCTGATAATTATTATTACATGCAAATTCTGCCAAATGTAAATATTCCTCCCATTTGTTAGGTCTATCCATTACATACATTATAAGCATATCCTCTAATATTTGGTTAGTTATTGCAGTCTTCCCATCTGTCTAAGGATGGTAGGAAGTACTTAAGTTCAACTGTGTGTCTAAAACTTTTGAACAAAGCCTTCCAAAAGTTCCCTGTAAATTTTATGTCTCTATCTGAGATTCCAACTTTAGGTATTCCATGTAATCGAAAATTTTCTTTCATAAAAATACATGTTATGTTAATGGCCTTATATGTGGATTTAACTGGTATAAAAGTGAGTTGTTTTACTCAATTTGTCTATAAAAACGATTATTGAATCATTTTGTTTGTTGCTTTTTGGTAAACTAGTTATAAAATCCATACTTATAATTTATCATTTCCATTCAGGAATAGATAAGGGTTGTATAAGTTTGACTCAATGTCGATGTTCAAATTTAACTTGTTGGCATTCTATGTATTTATCTAGATACTCAGAAGTTTCTCCTTTCATGTTAGGCAAATAAAATTATTTCCTTAGCATAGTAATCATTTTCTGACAACCAAGGTGTCTTGAATATGGATTTTTATGTTACTTATTTAGAATTAGTAATTTTATTTCTTCGGATCCAAGAACATATAACCTGTTTTTATACATCAATAGCCCATTTTAACTAAGTCTAAGGTTTGATTTTTTAGATTCAACTTGATTTTCAGCAATTTTTCACTTGATGTTTTGGTATTCTACATTTTTTTCAGTTGTTGTCCTAATCCTTTCCTCTAGGTCAGTTTCATAATTACTTTTTGTAACTGTATACATTAATTTTTCATGTATTCTTAAGTCGTCTGCTACCTTGTTTTATTTTGAAATAGTACTCGCTCAAGAAGCCTAACCACCTAGCTTGGCGTGCATGAAGATTTTGTTTATCAAATAAATATTTTAAAGAGATGTTGTCTCACATCAATATGAAATTTCTTGCTATTAGGTAATGTCACCACATCTTCAAAGCATGTATTATTGTTGCTAACTCTAAATCATAAGTTTCTTGATGTCTTTCATGTTCTTTAAGCGTTCTAGATTCATAAGCAATTAAGCCCTTAGTCTCACATAAGGTAGAAAAGTGGAGTATTGACTCCAAGCATCGAACAAATTCCAAACTAGTCAATGGTGAGTGACACCCTTGGAACACGAAGGTGTGTCTTGAAGGAAACATCGGATACATATATTTTGAGACAATACAAATCTAGAATACCTTAGGAAATAAAATGAATACTAGATTTTGTTAAAGAGAATAAAAAATTTATTTAAATTAAAAACCATAAAACATAACCAAAAGTCTAACCCTAAAAGTTTTGACTAAATAAAATTATAAAATGGGTTAAGGTAATTTTAGACTAAATAAACACTAGTAAAGGGTAGAATAAGAATAAAAAATTAGGCACACAATGTGTGCATGAAATAAATAATGATGATTTTTTATTAAAATAAATTATATTCATGAGATAATGGGCTTTCAACATAGAGTTAGTATCCTAAGTCAATCACTCGACACAATAAAAGAGGAATTGGGGAACTAAAAGAAAATCTATGAACTAATTGATGAATGTGAGGAAAAATAATAATTATTTAAATTAAAAAGGATTAAACATGTGCAACTTAGGGAAAGTGTGACATGTGTTGGGGATAAATAATCTCTAATTAAATTATTAAAAATTGTTTAATTGTACATGGATTGACAAGTGTCAAGACAAATTTTTCTTATAAAATGAATGGTGAGGAAGAGAGAAAGTACCCTATTGTTGGATGAATGAAATGTTGTTAAAATTTCTATTCACTAAGTGTGTGAGCCGGGCTACAAACTTGTGCAAGAGATGCATCTCATTCTTGTGTGAGGCTTGTTGGGCTAAGGGGAATTAGCCTTGGCTGGGAATTAGTAGGCCAAACCAAAGAGAACATGCACAATTTATTAGTTGAAAATAAGCCTTAGCTGGTTATTACTTTTCTTTGAATATTTGTTGAAAAATTATAGTGAATAATTCTTGGATATTTTCAGATTTTCAAATTACTATTTTACTTCGAATAATTGTTCAATAATTATAGTTATTCAAATATGTAAAGAATGACTATTTATGAAAGATATGTATGATTGTTTTACATTTGATGGTTAATATTGTACCCAGCGTAATCGGATTGATAGATCACTGAAATTATATTTTATATTATGCTCATTTTATAACTTAAATAAAAAAATAGAAGAAGAATCCATTACGCCCTTTTATGGATAACACCTTATTGGATTTCTTTTGGATTACTTCCTTTTATTGGATTACTTCCTTGCATTACACAGTTTCTTCCAACTATTGCTCTCTCTGATACAATCCATTTTCTGTGAAAAACGTGGAAATTGTTGAATTCTTTTGCTGAGAACCATCATGAAGTCTGAAACTCCTCTCTTATACTCCTCTCTTGTATTCAATTTCAAATACATTTTTTTCTTGATTGATACCTCGAAAAAATTGCAGTTCAATTCTTTGTATCAGAATATAGTAGAGACAGTATTTAAATTTCGCCTTCTATGTGTCTCGAGGCTGTAAGAACAGGTAAGCCTAAATCGGGCTCCGATCTTAGTTTCCACACTATAAATTCCAAAATCAAGTGCTCTTGGACATCAATCGTACATTTGAAGATCAATGCATTCAATCTCTACGTGTTGCACATATTTATATCTAATCATTAAACCAATAAAGGAGCATTGTTATTTCAGTGGAAAGTATTGTTGCTGGAGGGTTCTTAAATTAGATTGCATTGGACTTCCCAGTAATGTGAACCCATTTTGTCTATATGATCGAAGAGACTTTGCAAGCAAATTTCTTGGTCATGCATATTACTAGTTATGCTTATCCAATGTATAGTTCACTCTTTCATAGAGCCTAATGAATTTAAATATATTCAGTTGTTTAAAGAAAGATAAACTTTTATTATAATAACAACTAGGAATCGCAGTGTCTCAGTTAGTTCTATGAATGCTACCTTGATTACTTAGTTAGTTCTGTTCCTTAATAGTGTTCTATATTTTCCTTACCAATTGGAGTAATGATCGCAAAGTTATAAAATTTCATCCAGGGTAGAGATCCCTTCTCGTTCTCTCAGACTTGACTATTGGATGGTTGTTTTATTATATGTTTGACTCATCTTCTTGGCTTGGGAACTATTAGTATGCTTTTTAATTACCTTTTACAACTATTCTCTACGTTTGTGGTCCTTAATCCTGTTTTCCGTCATTCCGAGCCATCAAACATAGGACCAGAGGCTATATTGGAACTGGTGCAGAACCAATTTCAGTCGTTCATTGAATTATTCGTATCTCTACTCTCGTAGTAAAAGTGGCACGATATTCTTTAATGACTTAATTCAAAATTACGTATAACTTCCCTTGATTCACGAGATTTTGTACCTAGGAATTTGTCTAATGTAATCTCTGCATGCCGTAAGTGTTGCAATCGTCCTTGGTATTTAACTATTGTTCGGGCTATTAAATGTTGTCTGCGCACCGACCTTCACATTTGATATTTTGTGAACCGTATAGTTAGCATTCGTAACTGATAGCTTCAAGAAAATTGTATAAGTCGAAGTACTTAATGTCAAAGTCAGATCTTTAAGTGTAAGCTTCAGTTATTATCGTTGATATGGAGGAATAATATAATGACAATTATATCTGAATCCTTGGTTGTACCTTTACGCCTTGTTAATCACTATAGTACGCATTTTATCTTATGCTTGTTGATATCAATTTGTTGGTTGATTTATAAATTTTATGAATTGCGTCAATAAATTATTTAATCGTTAAACCTTGCTCTTCACTTATGAATTTAGATATTACTTAAAGATAAGATAAAACCTTGTGTTTTATTTGAGCGAATCCTAACCTTACTTGTAGTTAGAGTGGTATCTTAAGTAAGATTTCATATCATAAATTACTGCTAAGATTATAGATACGTAAACTTGTAAATAAAACTAAATGAAAACCACACATGAGTGAGGCAGAGCTCACCAAACTTCCATTAAGGAGAGAAATCTATTACATTTATATTTTTTTGAGTAGATTAGATCTTACTCTTATCTAAATGGATCTCAAACCAACTTCAATTTCAATATGAGTATCAATGAAACAAACTCTAAACAATATTCTATTTTTAATATATTCTAGATGTTTCTTCATTATTATAACATCCTCTTTAATGGAGAAACATATTTTCTAGGACACCTAACTTGCTTCTAAAAATTTCAAACTTGAGTTTACAAAGAGGTTTGGTAAATATATCAGCCACATTATCATTGGTATTAAAAAATATCAAATCAATTATGTTTGATTCAATCTTCTCTTTCACAAAGTGATGTTGTAGCTCGATGTGTTTTTATCTTGCATGATATATTGGATTGTGAGACAATTTGATAGCACTTTGATTGTCACACTTGATGCATGTTGGACCATTTTGCTCCTCTTCGACATCTGCAAGAATTCTCCGCAACCAAACAACTTCACACACTGGTCAAGGCTTTATACTCGGATTCTGTTGATGACAAAGAAACAGTAAATTGTTTCTTGCTACTCTACAATACAACCCCCGATCCTATATGAAATGCATAGTCTGAGGTAGATCTTATATCATCAGTTGTCCAATCTGAATTAGAAAAACATATTAGATCAACATCAAATTCATCAATATACATAATACCAAACTTTATTGTTCCTTTCAAGTATCAGAGTACTTTCTTTGCAGCTTTCTAGTGACTCTCTGAAGGCTTAGCGATGAACTGACCAAGGATGCTAACTGAGTATGCAATGTCTGGCCTTATAGTGGTGAGGTAGTTCAGACTTACCATCTGCCTCTTTAGATCCATCTTCATTGTACAACTTTGCAGTCTGTTCTAAGGGAGTTGACATAGATTTACATTCATTCATTCACTAAACTTGATGGCGAGAATTATGTAAACTCAAAGTTTAAGTTGACCACCATTTTCGAGGCATATAGACTATGGATGATTGTCAAAGGTGATGAGACCAACACCACTATTACTGCCTCGATTCCAAATTGGGATAGGTGAGAGATGAAAGAGAAATTGTTTTTGATGTTCATAAAGGACAACATCATTCCTCATATAAGAGATTGTAAAACTTCCAAAGAGACGTGGGACGTTCTCAAAGGTTTGTATGAAACCTCTAATACAAACCAGATCTTATTTTTAAAAACTAAGCTACTATCTATCAAAATGGAAGCCAATGAAAACATAAGTAATTTTGTATCCAGAATTAAAGATTTAAGTGATAAGTTGGGTGACATTGGTGAAAAGGTTTCCAGTAATAATTTAGTAACAATTGATTTGAAGGGTTTATTGCAAGATTATAAAATCTTCATTTCAGTAGTCTCATCTAGACCAAAGCCCCCTACCTTTGATGAATTGGTTATTATCCTCTTTCAAGAAGAAGAAAGAATGAAGAACTATGATCAGGACTCAAGTGACTCTGATACCAAAATAAAACTAAATGAAAATCACACACCAATGAAGCACAGCTCAGAAAACTTGCATTAAGGAGAGAAATCAATTACATTTATAGTTTGTGAATAGATTAGATCTTACTCTTATCTAACTGAATCTCAAACCACCTTCAATCTCTATCTACATACCAATGAAACAAACTCTAAACAATATTTTATTTTTAATAGATTCTACATGTTTCTTCATTATCCTAACACTTGTATATAAGGGGTACAATATTATCAACTACGATTTATCGAATAGTGCATAATGACCATAATATTGGCAAGTAGTTTTTTAGATATATTTTAAATTAAAAGAAATTATAACTCAACATTATTTAATCTAAGTTTAAAAAATAAGCTCAAATTTTTATTCGAGAACTTAAAATGAAAAAAATCTTTCTTTAAGATAACTTTGTCTCTATAAAGACAACTTTTACACAAGGCTTCATGGTGGCAAAATTCACTATTAAATTTTAGTGATGACACTTTTAGACAATAGTAATTCATTTCTAGTTATCGAGAACCATTAATAACCAATTAAAGGGCTCTATATAAAATATATTATCTTTCTTGTTTTCTATCAAGGAATTTTCATAACTTTAAATTGAGGCTAGTCATAATATAATTGACGTGCAAGACTCTTTTTATGAACGGATTTTAGTTATTAAATTATAGGAATATTAGTACTCCTTATTGGGGAGAGGCTTCGTCTTATTTGGGAAACAAGATGATAAACCAATTGGTTATACTTTTAGAATAAAATATTTTATATGTTATTTAATTCAATAGTATAAAACGTTTAAATTATTAATGTTTATTGGTGTTGATCAAGTTTTCTTGCAAGTAGAATTTTCTTATGGAAATTATGGTTAATGTTCCATTCTTAGTAGCCCATTACTCTTGTTTAAAATGGTGACGTGGGGCATTAAAGTTTTTCTTGCGATTACCGTAATGATTATTTTTGTTATTGTTTTTTCACTCTTTGTGTTTTATATGCATATGTTTAGCGATACTCTCCCTTTGATGTGGAGATATATTTTGGGTCATCTCACTAATATATTGTGATACATCTTCTTGCATTCTGGGCCAGTATACATATCTCTGTAATTTGGAAACTATCTTCCCAATACCATAATGTTTTGTAAATTTGGAGGTGTGAGCCTCTCTTATAAGCTAAAGTCATTCATCTTTAGGGACACAAAGTTTGTTGAGTTTGTAGGGTAACTCATTTTGGAAATGATAGTGAACCTTTCCATCACCTTCTTCTATATGAGTTTGACCCTGTAGCTGCTGAAACACCTCCTTGAACTTATCGTCTTTTGTGTATGCCTCTTTGTATGCATAATGGGTAAAAGGATCCATGTGCATTAGAGTTCCCAAATTTGTAATCTTGGATGTGGGTGGCCTTGAAAGCATGTCTTCCAACTTGTTTGTGCTACCCTTCTTATACTTGATGACTAGATGAAATTGTTGTAAAAATTGCATCCACTTGTGATGTCTAATTTGTTGTAGCTTACTTTGGGCCTACAAATATTGTAGTGGTTGGTAATCTATGTGGATGATGGTATCATTTCTCATTATATAGTGCTTCCACTTCTTGAAAGCTTGAACTAGGGCATAGAGTTCCTTGTTATAGGTAGCATATTTGAGAACTCCCCCTGAAATATTTCATAACGATAGCCTACAAACCTTTCTCCTTGCATTAAAATTGCTCCCATGGCATACCCACTTGATTTTGTCTCCACTTCGAAAGGATTTTTCAAGTTTGGTAATGTGAGAATTGGTGCTTGATTGATATTTCTTTTTATCTCATCAAAAGCCTTGTATTGATTCTTCCCACACTGGAAACTCTTGCCACTCACCGTTATGACATGGAGTGGTTCAGCTACTACTGAAAATGAAGATATGAATTTTTGTAAGTATTTTGTTTCCCAAAAAACACTCTTAAATTCAATGGCATTTGTAGGAATTGGATATTTCATGATGGAATTCATCTTTGTGAGATATATCTTGAGCTCCCCTTCGTTGATCGCATATCCCAAAAAGACTAAATACTATTGAGAAAAATCACATTTCTCAAGGTTATCCAACAGTTGGTGCTTCTTTATATTCTCTAGCACTTGCACGCGATGTGTGGTGTGGTATTCCCAGGTAGAAATATAAACCAATATATCATCCAAATAAATTATAACAAATGAATCTAGATATGGGTATAATACATCATTAATTAATCTCATAAATGTATCTGGTGCATTACATAAACCAAATGGCACGACCAACCATTCATACAAACATTTCCTTCTCTTCAAGGTAGTTTTTCAGGTTTCTTATTCCTTGATACATACTTGGTGGTATCCTGATTTGATATCCAACTTAGTGAAATATTTTGCATGATGCAACTAATCTAACAGATCATCGATCCTGGGAAGAGGGTACCAATTTTTTAGTGTAATATTGTTCAATGCTTTGTATTCGATACACATTCACCAAGTCCCATCCTTATTTAGTAAAATTATGATAGGTGGCCAACAAGGTGAGGTGCTTGGTCGAATCACACCCTTCTCCAACAACTACTAAAATTTCTTCTTCACTTCATTTTCTTCCATAACTGATTGTCTATACATCCCTATATTCCACAATGGGGAGTATGATATAAACTGTATTTCATTCTCCACTTCCCTCTTGCGTAGTATCCATATAGGATCTTGGAACACTCGTATGTATGCCTATATCAATTCCTCCAACTAATTTTTCTTCTATTCAGTAAACCCCTCCAGGGATTCGTTTATTCTTACCAAGTTATCCTATGTCTGATTTTCTCTTAATAAAATTAAAACATATTTCTTACTGGAACTAATAAATTTATTGGTTCAGAGATATTTAACTTTCCTTTATGTGCATTGATGATGTAGGACTTCCCATCCTTGATTTTCAATACTAGTTAGATATATGCATGAATATTGCATCCATCATATACATGTAGGGGCCTCCTAACACTACTCCACATAGGTCAAGGGGTACTACATCCAATTCCACTTCAATAATAAAATCAACGCTTACATCAAATTTAATCTTGCAATGTTTTGTTACCTTGATCTATGCATCCTTGTTTACCCAACCCAATGGATAGAGGCTAGAATGATGATGAACCTAAAATAAAATATTTTTTACCAGATATGTTGCTATGAGATTAGCATGTGAACTAGAGTCAAACAAAGCATCTATCTTGGTCTTCTTGACCAGAATCTTGATGTGGAAGAGCTTGGTAATCTCCTTCTCTTACTGGTGATGAAGACTACTTAGGTTCACCTCCTTTTGCATTAATGTGTAGAAAATATTCTCATCCACATCGAAGTTTCTTTCTACTTGATCACTCGAATCCGTGGATAGAAGATTCTTTTTCTTTTCTTCCTTCTTGGTGTTCTTTAGGTTCAACTATGCATGTAGTTTATAACACTTTTCCTTGGTGTGAAAATCAATATTTCAATGGTTATGGTTGCTAGGATCCTTGCACTAATGTGCAGTGGATGTTGTCTTCTTATCCTTTCCCCCTTTCCACGTCTGCATTCCCTCCTTGGAATCTTCTTAATGCTCTTTTTGCTTGGAACCACTTGGATACCCTTTATTGGGGCTTCTGTTTTCTAGATATTGTTCCTATACACATGCCACATCCATTGCCCTTGGATTGAAAAACATCACTTTATTTTTCATACGGCTATGTAGACCCCCCGGATACTTGAGGAGTACATATGAGTTCTTGGGAGAGATACCTGACATGATGGCCATCTTTTTGAACTCGATGGTGTAATCGTATGCACTCTTCCCTTTCTTCTTCCTGAAGCTCTTCCACCTTATCCATTGATCATGTACATACCCAATAGAATAGAAGTAGGAATTAATCAGGGTTTTTAAATCCTCCCACTTAGTTACTGGAGGATCACCTCCACTGTAAGACTTTTCATATGGCTTTCCCACCAGGTTAATTCATGGCCCTCTAACTTCAGTATGACAAATGATATCTTTTTTTATTCATCTATATGGTGAAAAATAAAATAAAATTCTATCTACTAAAACTGATGATTCAATTTGAATGCATTAATATCACCTTGGTATGGATTTATGTCCACCTTCTCTTTCCGAATAGTGTAATACCTCGGTTTAGAGTCCCCATATTATTAATGTATTTTTTTTATTTGATGAAATGTTAGAGTTCCTAGGAAATGTAATACATTGATCATTAATAATAATAAAACACATTGTTGAATGCTAGATGAAAAATTACAAGAGTTATAGGGGGCTATGATTCCACGAGAGAGGGGGAAATTTGAGGGGCTAAGCCTTTACATTTTTAAATTATTTTTATTTTACCCACCTTGGAATTTTAGAGAGAAAGAGGGGGGTACATGAGATTCTTGGGGGAAGTCGACATTAGTCTTTTGATATTTAATCCATGTTATTGATTGTATTGGGGGTTGGACATTCATTCTTACTCCAAATTCATTTTTGGAGTTGTTCCTCTCTAATTCACTCTTCTACTCATTCTTGGTTATATATGGAGAAAGGAAAACACATTACTAAAGGAAAGTAGCCATGGTTGGTTCGATGTAATTAATTACTAATCATTCAAGGATGGAATAGATGTTGGTGGGTATGAGAATAATGGTAGTTGAGAGATAACTGTCTACAACTCAGAATCCTGAGATTTTTCAGCATTGAGATTTCCTGACCAAAAGCACTAGAGACTTGGAAAGAGGTGGAAAACCTGAGGGACTGCATACAAATGAATGGGGTTTTGTAGCGCACCTTTTCAGACTACCAAGGCTTAAACAGTTTTAAAGAAATCTATAACACCACTTTGTACATAACTCATACAGGTATTATATAACCCACATGCATTTAAACGAATAAACACATTTAAGCTCAGAGTAAAACTTATTATTTACTGCTATAATTAACAATCAATAGCGTTTCATATTAATTCATATATACAGCGGAAATCATGATAACATAAATAGTAGATTCATGCAAAACATGATTAAAACATAATCAGATACTTATCTTTTAACATTGGTAGAATCCACCAACCAAGTGCAGGCCTTCCACGAACCTCCCAGCCTTAGATCACACTGCTCATCAACTCAGCAATGGGTCACCCCCGAGCTGGGACTAAGCTCCATCCCAAGGCAAGGAATTATAAGCTAGGTTGAGGTTACAGGGAAAACAACACAGAAAGTCTAGAAGGATTCTTCCCAGGATGCCACCTTACACCCACTACTACCAGACTCTCATTCCCCACATCCCTGTTCCGCCCAGGAGTATACACCTTCACAAGCACAGTCCATCGGTGCTAACCTCCCTCTCTGGGTCTCGGCAACAGGCCGGATCAGGAAGTCTCAGAGTCTGAAGATGGTGTTGGACACTCTCTGGAAGAATCCTCTTCCAACAACATCCACCTCCCTCGCCTAGAGAGAGATCACACACAGGCTCAATCACAACTCGCGTTGGCCATCAAGCCACGCACAGTCCAACTCTGCGTGGTCACCATAGCCAACTTGAAATAAAAACATAGCCTCTCAAATAGGCTCAGCAATGGCTCGAGGCCTCACAGTGATGGTTCACGGGAATGCATGATGAGTAATTCCCGCAAGGGTCGACACAGACTCCATGACTCAGAACAGAGGGTGAAACTGGTTCTTCAGAAATAAACACAGGCTTCTCGGCTCACAGAATAGAGGTGTACCCAGATTTACAGAGCCAAGACAGGTTTCTCAACTGGTTCAACAATGGCGGAATGGTTCAGGGTCACGGCTTCGGAACAGAGCCTCCACGCATAGGTTCGATCAGTCGGATAGAGGATGTGCACGGACTATCAAAGACAACACAGAATTCTCAACTCTCAGGAACGCACGAGGTATTCTTGTAGAGGTTGGGTCGGTCGTATTGTTCAGCGCTGCCTACCCGCTCAGGTAGTCGGGTGGAATGGAGGAGGAGCCCCCCCTCGCAGCTTATCTTCGTTGTTTTATTTGCATGGGTCAGGGCTGACACTTGTCGCCCTGGAAACTGCATGCGTTCCTCAGCATGCATTACCTTCCTTATGGTTAGGAACTTAGGATAAAACATAAATGGCACATGTTCTTTTGGAAT
>SNQJ01S0000770.1:149430-183460 GCA_010110895.2 Picea sitchensis | reverse complement strand
CCCCCTTTTTCCACCTTCCAGCTCCTAATCCCTTGCCCACTCTATGGATGCTTAGTCCCCCTTCACTCATTCATCGTGGTCGGTCTACACATGGCGGTGTTTATATTTTATTAATTGTTCTGCGTGATTACATATACAACTGCAGGCTCCTGGCCTTCAACACTTAGTCTCCCTGGCCTAACAAACACATAAGCCTCCATCTTATAAAAACTTGGCTCACCAGCCTATAAAACATAAGTACAATTCCTTTCATAACATGGTTTACAATGGGGCTTGGCCTTGGGAACACTACAGGTTCATTCTATTTGGGTGGTGCAGGTTGAAGGGGAAGAAATTTGGTAACTATATTTGTTGTGTGTTTGAAAAAACTTTGAGAGATTAATTGATGACAGGTTTGGGAATCTGAGTGTCAAATTGAAACCCATCCTTGTAGATTCATAGCCCTGGATCAGGGGTGATCTATTTTTTATACTTCGAACAACAATGTCTAAGGTTGGTTGGAACTTCCTTGGTATACATGTAGTTAGTGATTGGTTTTGATAAAAATAAGTTCTCTCTGTCATTTTTATCTCTAGTTGTATATTTATTTCCGTTGTGTATTAATTATTAACTCTGAAATATGTATCGATAATGTGTCTTATTGCTGGTTATTATTGTGCATTTCATATTGTTCATTTGTTTTATAGTGTATCATGAATTTTGATTAATGCATGTGCTCTTATTGTATTTCTTTCATGCTTCATTACTAATTAATTGGCATCATACATTTGAAATCATCCCAAGAGGGAGAATTTAGAGGTACCTAGGAAGTGGGTACGTTTTAGATTAGAGCATAGACCAAATAATTTTTGGGTTTGTTGATATAGGCACATTATAAAGTGGCATCAGAGAATTATTAACAGATTTTTTAGGTAGCGTGGCCCAGTTGGGTGGTTGGGTATGTTAAAAATAGGGAATATGAAGGTTTTATGGCACTGGAAATCATCATCTCTTTCTCAAGTTCTTTTAACAACTCCTTTTCTAGGTCTTCATTATGTCTTGATTTCCTATCTAATCTAATATGGGTTCCATCCTCAAACTTCTTTGAACAGTTCAAGCTTGCTTCCTAGAGGCACCATAAGGAGGTACATGTTGCAAGATATGTCATCAACTTTCTCTTCTAGCCTCGCAAATCTATCATCTTCCAGATATCGAGGGTTGGTATGAATAGAATAGTCGACCATGGATAGGTTTCTGCGAATTTATTCTTAAAGAAATTCCTGGATCCTGCAACTTACCACAAATACACAAAATAAACCCACTCAGATACCAATATGATCTGTAAATTTGTGTGGATATTCAGCTAGACATTTCATCACAGTAGATCTAGTAAAATACTAAAATATTTACTATGAAGGTTAATTTCCTTTACATCTAAGAACCTTTGATTATTGGTTTTCTTCTTCAAATATATAAATTATTTAAAATATGAAAAATAGATAACATAATTAAATACACAAACCATCCACAAATAAAAACAAGATAAAATCTGGGAAACCCAATACAAGAGAAAACCAAGCTAGAAGGTGAGGTTGTTCTTCTTCTTTTTTTTCAAACACAACTAAAAAGGAAGAGAAAATCTCGATGGAGTTTCCTTTTACACTATGGCTTGTATGGATACTAAAAAATATATCATCCTCTGTTATGCTAAAAAAATACCACTCTCAATTATTATTCTTAGCTATGGAACAATATACAATGAAAAATAATTGAACCCCATCTCCTCCTAGTGGTCTAGTATTTAACATAGCTCAATATACATCTAGAGTTAGGGTATTGAATTCCTCAACACTCAATTAGTGATTAATTGTATACATTCTATAATGTTCTATAAAATCCACTGCATAGAATCCACTCTCACCATGGTGATCAATATGATAGGTCAACTTGCAAGAGACATAACTTTTTCATATGAACTACGATTGAGAGGATTCTTGCACCGTTTGAAGGTATTGGTGTATATAATATATCCTCTTGATCCATAGTAAGGTTTGGACCATAAAAACGTGTTGTTTGATGCATAAAAATGGCTCTCAAATATTTCAGAAAGTTTTTTGGATCCAAATTGCCAAATTGGGACTAGCCACTAAAATGGCTCTGCAAGTTGACTCCAATTTTTTTCACCCATAAAGCATCAAGATAGATGGAAAATAATATAATGATCCAATCTCAATAATATATAAAACACAATATTGCAAAGAAGCATAATTCTTATAAAAACCTACGTAGTTCATCATAAGAATCAGATTATGATTATTTCAACAAATCTAGGGGGGGATAGGTTTATCACAATGCTTATTACATATATCCTTTGCAAATTATAAAAGAAAAAGAAAAGATATATAAATTCCAATGACTATGTCATTCAAATTATCATCAATTGTGTTATCTAATTCAATACTTAAATTGAACATTGCTTAAATAGTGGCATGGTTACTATAGATTGATTACAATTCCTTTTTAGTGTTACAATTCCTTTTGTTCCTTTTTACAATTCCTTCTGTAATCAAAATAACAGAAGATGTTGAATATTTCAAAATAGAATATTAGGTTACTTATATATTCACCAAACCTTTAGTTGAATCTATATTTATCAAGCCTTGCACAATGGTTGGGCTTCAGGAAGCTACAATTATGGGGGCTGTCATAATGACGTAATTTCACCTCCCAATTCTCCAAAGTTATGTGATGATGGGGGGGGGGGTTGGAACATCAAACATTGATGTTTCATCATAGATCTCTTGGGTTCGGCCAGTTGATAATTCAACCTACATATGAATACAGTATGTCAAGTGATCGACCAACACACTACACTAGTCGGTCAAGTAGTCAACATGTATGTCGTTCAGACAGTTGACCAACAGTAAAACATAGTCGATCGGTGAATTGACAAGCCTAGAAATAGACTATGACTTAGACACATAGGCATTTAGGTTGATTAGCCTTGTCAAGCCGACTTGACAAAGTGGATTTGACATTTTCAATTCTAGCAGTGAACGGTTATATGTGGAAAAAATATTCGTGACTGTATGGAAATTAGTTATATCTTGGAGCTATAAAAAGAATACCCCTTAGGTAATTTTCATCATGCAGATCAAACGATAAAGATAAAATATGCATTGTGACGTTCTGAAAAAAGTGCACCTTGCTTAAGTGTTGCATTGGTGTCTTTAGACACCACCCTTTATATTCAAAATTTTGTGTTCCTCTTTGATTATCTATAGTACTATATTTTTTGCTCATGTCGTGTTCCACCCTATTCCCCACCAAGACAATATACAATAATCAATAATAATTACAAAGGATTCCTATATAATTTTTTAATCAAATTACAATATGGAATCTTCAAACTTAGTACAATTGTTTTTCCAAACAGTTAGCATATATAGGTTTTTCTTGTGTAATTCTACAAACATATTACATATTAACATATTACAAAGAGAAATTCATTTACTCATCAATCCTACATGGTATTCTTAGCAGTGTCATAATAAATCATGGAATTTTATTAATCATCATTAAAGAATAATTTCATAAGATAGGACAAGAAAATAAATTAATCCTTTTCATGGACAAAGTTCTAAGGAAACTGACTAGTTTTGCACAATTTTCCTCCCAAGCATAGGAAATCCTTTGTGGGTTCCACCTCCACGATGTCCTGCAAAACCACTAGGGTGAAGAATATTTTTTCAAGAACCCAAGTCACACTTATCTTTACCAAAGGATTCCAAAACAAACCAAGAAAACCACCATTGTGTTCTTTACTCAGTCTCCTATCTATACTTAGAGCTCTTCGCACTTACTCTACTACCCCATAAAACACAATAAGCCACCCCCTTCTCTTCTATTTATTCCATACATAATGCTCCCCCTATTTGTCCTCTTTAGCATGTGTAGCATGTTATCAAGTCACCATCTACTTCTAAAATCAATTCCCAGTATTGTGTATCTTCTTGGATGGTAGTTCCTAGATTCTTGTACAACCTAAGAAGATGACAATGTTCATAGGTTTATAAGGATATTTATGTACTCATTCTTGGAGCTTAAGACTACACAATATTGCTTCATTCATATCCATGGATAATATGTGAGTTGGGTTGAGTTTTCCTAATAAAAACTCTTGTTTTCTCTTCAAGAACTCCCTTTTCCTCCAAGTTCCCTCTCCTCATTCAAATTTGAACCAAAGTATTTAGTGAATAGGGTGAGAGGGAAATGCAGTTTCACCAAAGAATTTGTTCACAAAAAATCATAAAATTCCCTAGATACACTTTTTGCAAGTAAAGTAGAAGCTCGTTGTAGGTTCCTCAAAGAATAAACACTATCATTTGTGATTTTCCCATGCAAAAACCATGGCCACCCCTTGTAGCTTCGAGAAATGGATAGTTACAAGGAGATCAACAATATATGGGTTGGAAAAATATCAGTATTGATCATGGATAGTGTGCATGACTTGTATTTTCCTAGTTCAAATGTCATGAATCCTATATTCAAGATCCTACAAGAATCTATAAGAAGATGCTCAACCTAGGGGATGAGGCTAGTTCAAGAGAAATGGATAGTTACAAGGAGATAAAAAATACATGGGTTGGAAAAATATCATTATTGATCATGGAATATGTGCATGACTTGTATTTTCCTAGTTCACATGTCATTAATCCTATATTCAAGCTCCTACAAGAATCTATAAGAAGATTCTCAACCTAGGTGATGAGGCTAGTTCAATAGAGAACATTAAGAGACAAAAGAATTATTATTCTATGCGATTGGAGAAAGACTATTTTTCCTACATTTTTCAATAGGTCGTTGAATGTTGGGCATCAACATTGGTGTGACTAGATCCTAGGTTAGAGATATATTTGTTTCTTACCACGATACGTTGTATTTCATGCTTGTTTGATAGGATGAGAATAATTATAAGGAGAAGGGTTCTAATTCTTGGAACCACTACAAAATCATATTTCTAATACCTGGTTCTAAAAGTTGTATTGTTGATATATTCATCTTTGATTCTTACTTGATGGTATCCCGATCTTATGTCTATCTTAGAAAATACATTTTATCCTTTTAGTTGATCAAAGAGATCATCAATTATAGGAATACAGGTACTTCTTCCTCATTGTAGATTTATTTAGTTGTTTAAATTCAATGCACAACCTTAAGGTCCCATCCTTCTTCTTCACAAACAAAAATGGTGCATATGTATCCCTTGTTCAATAATTCTTCCAGATTCATTTGCAATTATTTTAACTTAGGGGTGCTCATCCTATAAGGATTTTTGGATACTAGAGTGTCTCCAAGAAGTAAATCAATAAAGAATACTATGTCTCTCTTTGGTGGAAAACCTGGAATCTCCCCAAATACATCCTCAAATTCTTGGAGAACTATAAAATCCTTAATATTTGGACTCTTGTTCTTATCTATGTCTTTCACATGAGATGCAAATAATTGACAACCTTTTCTTAAACATCTCTTATTATAGAAATGGGTATTGGAATTCCTTTCACCAAGCTTTGTTTTCCTTCTTCATCAAGACATGTAAATATCTTATTATGGTAGTCTAGGAAATCATGGTGCTTTTACAACCAATCCATTCCAATTAGTATATCATAAGAGCCCAATGAAATGATATTTAGATAAGCGATTGTATTGGCTCCATTCAAATTTATTAGACAACTTCGAACAACCTCATTGATCCTTCTTTTGGTTTGAGTGGCTAGCTGAACCAAACATGATCTTTCAATATTACTCTTTTTCAAATGAAATCTATCCACTAATTTATAATAAATGTATTTATAGCATGCTCCTAAATCAATTAAAATAGCAACATGTTGATTGGCAATCTTACCTTCCACCTCAATCATGTGGGATTGATGTTTTTTCCTATCGATTTTCCAGGGCTACATATATCCTTGGAATATTTATACCCACATATTCAACTATAGTATCTTCCTGAAGGTTGTGAACAATAATCATTTTCTCTTATTCATGAGGGAAATATCTATATTGATGCTCTCCTTTACACCCCAAACATTTGATCAGTGGTATTGATCTTTTTCTAGAATATTCTTCCATCTTTGAATCACTCTAAGCTTCCTTGATTTGTTGATAAACATTAAGGATTCTCCTAAAATATAAAGGAGGTTTGAAACCTGTCATCCTTTGTTCCAATTTTTCCCTCTTCTTATCCTTCCAAGACTTCTATAATTTTTCTCTACCTTTACTCTACTCATACAAGTACTTAGCCTTCCTTATGGTCTCTTCCAAAGTCTTTGTCTCATCATTTGTATTTTATATTTGAAAAAAGTAGGTATCCCACCAAGAAACCTTTCAATATTTACCTTTTCACATTTAATGAATTCCATATATCCCAGCAACTCTAATAACTTCCTTTCATATTCATCCATCATCATATTTACTACCTTGAGTTCAAAGAAATCTTGCATATTTTTCTCATAGTAATGATAAAAAAAGATAATGTTGATGGAATTAGTTCTTAAACTTCTTCGAAGTGATGTTATTTTCATTTATATCCTTCACCTGCTTTAGTTGATTCCACCGCATGGAACCATTTCCTTGCAAATGGAATACGGAAACTCTAGATTCCAAGTTGGAGGAATAGTTATGTAATTGGAAATACTTTCTTATATTAAGAAACCAAGCTTCAACCTCTTCTCCCTTATTATTTTTTCCATCAATTTTTTGTAGCTTGAGCTTCATGAGTTCACCTCGCAAGTGGTTTGATTCATTCTTTATCCTTTGATTCCTGATATGAGATACTTATAGGATACTCTGTCATTCTTAAGATAAATGTGACCTCTTTGTTGAATAAACAAGTGAATGATGTGGTCTATGATTTCTGCTAACTATCCTTAAATTCATAGATCCTTTGTTATTCTCCCCTCTTGCGTGGGATCTTCCTCTTTCCTCATGTCTTGAACTTGCTCCAACTCTGGATTTCTTTTGTAGTTGGTTCAGAGTCTACAACCAATCTATGTTAATATGGTTATGCTCTTCTTGGGCTCTTATTATTCTCTCATTATCAACTTCGTCACTTTTCACTTCCATTTTTAATCTCTTAATGATCTCTACCATCTCATTGGCTTTTCTCTACTCCTAGTCCCATTAGACTCTATCTTCTCATTTCCAAAAATAACATATATGCCCTTCACTTACTCATCATGGTTATGAGTTACTTTGTATTTTTCCATTCTTTTATTCCCCATATTGAACTTGATATATTATTCATGTACCCCTAACCTACAAAATGCGTATTCAATAAAATTCTTTTGGAAAAGAACAATTCTGCATTTTTGGAAAAGTTATGCATAATTTATATCCATTTAAGGGAACTGTCCATCTTATTTTTAATTTCCATAGAAATTTTATTGCTCGCATCTAAATTATGGGAGGATAGGATTAATATACTATTCAATATATTTCCATTTACTACTCTCTTTCTCAATTATGAGCTCTAGGTTTGAAGTTACAACTCTTTGAAATTGGAAATTCTACCCTTTTATACTTCACTTATTGATACACTTATTTTTAAATACTAACTCCAAACATATGTATAATAAAATTCATAAGAAACCCTAAAAAAGATTGCATCGGGCATAAATATTATTTATGATGGGAAACACTTAGAAAACTTCATATTTCCTATCTGACGCTCTGGTCATTTTATTTAGTAATATGGAAATGCCAATTTTTAACTTTTTCATTGTTCCTAGGCTTAGAATATTTAGCCAAAACTAACTATCTCCCAAACAAAGAAAAACTAGGAAAATCTTCCTCAAGAAAACGTTGTCCAAATTGATGAGTAGATGAAACATTGACAAAATATTTGTTCCCATATTTGTGAGTATGGAGTCCCTTTTCCTCCTTCAAAGATTTCAAAAATCCCCAAAAAGTGCTCGAGAATAGTAAATTTCACCATGTCTTGGAATCTCCACTCCAAACCCTTTGGAATTAAACCATAAATTTCATTGGGTATAGTCATACATACTTGTTTAACACTATAAAAAATTCACCTTAACCTGGGCCACGATCACTAAGCACGCCCTAGATCTTTAAAAACCATTAATTTGCATTTTTCAAAAAATTCAAGAATAATTGGATAGTAGTGCTCATCAATGTGGACATAACATTTAAATTTCATGTGATTCTGAGCTGTTATGCTCCTATTATGGCCAAAACAAGTTTTTGTCTCCAGACATTTTTTTATACTTGTTCATCTTTCTCATTTCCTTTCTCTTCTTCTCTTCCTTCTTCTTTGTTTCTCTCTTTATTTATTTATTTCTTTCTTCTCCTTTTCATTTTCTCTTTTTTCTTTTCCTTCCTCTTCTTTATTTATTTATTTATTTGTTTATTTCTTTATATTTTTCTTCTTTCCTTTTTGTTCCCATGTGGATGAATAATGCACCCATGTGTTCTTCTACATATGCACTCTACACTCTGAATTCCTCCTTCCACACCTTTTTGGGACTTAGTTGATTTTCTAGTCATCCATACACAGAAACAGGACTTCCAGTTTTGCATGAAATCTATTTCACATTCCGCATTCCGCAAGTATTTTGGAACTTAGTCAATTTTTGAATCATCCACGTGGAGGAATAGGACTTCCTCTTCCACTTGGCATCTATCCCATATTTTTCATTGTACAAGGATTTGGGACTTATTGAATTTTGAAATCATCCATGCACAGGAATATGAATTTTTCTTCCCCATGACATCTATCTTCCATTCCACATTCCATGATACTTTTCGGACTTAGTCAATTTTGAAATCATCCATGTGGGGGAATAGGACTCTCGCTTCCTCATGGCATCTTTCCTACATTCCACAAGGATTTTGGGACTTATTCAATTTTTGAATAATCCATGTGGAGGAACACTCATGGAGAAGAATAGAACGTTTTCTTCATCATTACATCTATCCTTCATTTCGCATTTCACAAGGCTTTTGGGACTCAACCAAATTTCCAAAAGACCATGCATCACAAACCCCCAAGATTCTCACTATGACTTTCCACCATGGCATTCCATGTCACCACCGCCACATCACATGGCATGTGGCCTCCATGTCACCACCACCACATCACCTGACACATAGTCTCCACGTCACTGTGTACGATAAAATTCCAAATTTTCCCAAAAATTCCAAAATTTCTCAAATTTCCAAAATGCTAAATTTCAAAATTTATTTTCGAGTGCCATGAAATCTCTACAATTAAGCTTCGCATGGAAAAAAAATCCCCAGTGCATATCAATTCGACCTATGCACCCATCCATCAAACATGCCCTTGCCAAATTCCACTCATTTCATACTAGAAATTGTGGTTCTCGCCCAATTTCACCCAATTTCTCTACTTGGGATGCCATATTTGTGCAATTCATGACCTCCCAATACAAATATGACCCTGTAATGGTTAAACTGGTATAGATTCTTTTCCATTTTGAAATTATGAACAATTTTAACTTGCAATGTTTGCTAAGAAAATAGGTTTTTTTCCCAATTTCACACAATTAATTCCATGGTTTCTCTACAATTCATAAATTTGACCAATTAAAGGATTTAAATTACTTATATAGAGGTTCAAGATTGATATTTTAACCCCTAAGCTCATTTTTTCCAAAATTTCCCAAGAAATTTCCCCAATTTCGCTTGGGAAATTTTGACAAACAATTTGGCAGACTTTGTTTGAAATTTTCATTTGCAATTTTTCCTCAGCATGTTGTCTCTATCCCATGCAGCCAGAGTGTTGTATCTATTCTCTAATACCATTATGTAATGTACCAAAACACCCCAGTACCCACTGGAATGGTGAGGTACTTGGACATTTTCTCCAATTTCCTTAATGTAACCGTAATGTTAAACTATGATACCATATAATTATTCGAATATAACATATAATGAAATTATATATGAAAAATGACATGCAGACTCATGAAATTCATGTAAACATACAAAAATACAAGATGTTGAACTATTCTTTGAAAAAACAATAATTTAACCCATTTTCATACATACTAAACAACATATAAGCATCGATAATAGAACACTTATCTTTAATAACGAAAGACATGAACTAACTACTAATGCAGGATATTCATCCCAACCGTAGGAACTATTGGACCAGGTATTTCTACAACATGCCACCCTCATGTTGTGGCTATGAGTCCACAAGGGAAAAAAATACTCACTCAACTCAATTCCCACCAATTTATCATCCTATTCACTCATGCAACCATCTCGATCACCGACTCTCTTTCCCCCTTCAGTCTACACGACCTAGAAAAGTTGACCCCCTTCTTTGCAATGAAATGCCTCACGTTGTCAAACCCCTTTTCCTAGACTCCAACACAAACAGGCCAGGAAAATCTCAATGATGGGATCTATAGGGATGCTTAGTATCAATTTTCACAATAGTCATAAAATTCACCCCCTTTACATGCTTTGATCCATTTCTCCTACAATTCATACTATCATCATGAAGGTAGAGAGATGGATGGAATAATGGATAGAATATTGGTAAAATGATGGACAACTATACAAAAACAAGGATTAAGTATGCATTTAACTAACTTTCCAATTGGCACTCAAGGAATTCATCCCTCAACTACTTTTTCATGTATCTCAAGTATTATATACTTTATACATAAGATAAGTTAATGACTTTGGGTTATAATAAAATATTATACTATTCTTGGATTTGGCCCTTGTGTTCCCCTTAGTCACCTCTTGTTCCTCTCTCATGGAGTCATGGCCCCCCATCATTTTAGTCCCCCTTTTCTCATAGCCATTGATGTATTTTTATTTATAAGTTTATTTTTCATCATTTGCATCCCTTTCCCTCAATGATATTATTTGGATCACATCCTAATTCACATATTTACATTACATTATAGTATCAGGATAAAAAATATGGTGTTACAAGATCCCTTTAAAATTTCCTATGTGGTGCTTTGAGGCCATGTTCATGCACAAAATTATTAAAATATTTATATAGGACATCAAGAACTTTGTTTTCCTCTCTTACCATGGTTAAGATCTTGAGACCCATCCTTGGTCCACAAAACCTCCTAATTGCATAAATACCAAACATTGCCTCCAAAGGGCCCATGCAGTGTTCACAAACATCTTCATCGCTCATGAACATTAAAATATTTGTTTAGGTGCTATGGACCTTTTTTTTCTCCCATGACTATAGTTATGCTTTCAAGACCTAAGCATTATGTCTAAAACTTTCTTATAGTATGGATATCTCATTTGGGAGTCAAATATTCCATCTAGAAGGTTTTCATGATGGTTATAGTTGTCATTAATAGACTATGAGGTATAGAAGTTTAATTTAGTTCCTACAACCATTTTCTTCCTTTATTAACCAAGGTTAAGGCTATGAGACCCATGATTGGTATGCAAAATCTCTTAATGATGCCCATATCCCACTAAGAGGCCAATGATCTAGGTCTATGTGGTGGTTTGTGACCTATTTCAAGGACTAGGTCCATAGAAGCTTCACTTTATGCCAAAGGCCTCAGCAGGGAAAACTTTAGAGGCTAAATTTCTCCCATGGGCTATTTTACATGATTTTTCCAAAAAGAAGGTTCACCAATTTCCATTTTTCTAAAAATGGTTCGCCCAAATTCTATAGGATAAAATTATCTAACCTCAAAAATCACCAAAATTTTATAGAAACTACATAAAACCATTATAAATTTTAATAATTTTAGAAAAATATCACCAAACATTTTACAGTTTCCATATTAAGGACTAAAAATATTCATGAAGGTTTCTACACTTTAAGATAAAATTATATCCTTAAAATTTTCCATGGGTGCGAGAGCCATCTCTTGTTTGCAAAACCTCTTGATGGTGCCCATTTCTCGCTCAAGGACAAGTTTACTTTCTAGACATTTTTGTGGTGGATTGAGGAATATTTATGTCCCATAAGAACTAGAATATTCATTTTAGGGTTAAGAACATTATTTTCGTCCCTTGATTATGGTTAAGGCGTTGAGACGATCCATCCCTACTACACTAATGCCACCTCTACCCCACTTGTGTGCAAAAGATTCCTTTTATGAGGCTCGTGTTGTAGTTCAAGGCTTCGATCACTTCCCATTAATACAATAATCTTTCTTAGTGGTCTAAGTCCCAATATTTCTCCCCTAACCATGGTTAAAGGGTTGATATTGATCCATGATGCAAAAAAAGTCATAATGGTACCCATATGTCACTTGAAGGATAAACATCCCCTATATAGAACTTGTTATGTGGATTATGGTATTGTTTACAGTTGTTGATCCCTAAAGGTTTGATACGGGGCCAAATATCCTTACTTTCCTCCATTGAGTATGGAAAATTCCTTAAAACCCATCCCTATTTTGTAATACATTGTAATGGTACCCACATTCCACTTAGAAGCCAAAGATCACATTTACAAGGCCTGTATTGTGGTTTGAGGTTATGCTCATGAATAATGAACCTACAGATCCATTTATGGTGTAAGACCCTTATTTTCCTCCTTCGACTATGGTCTAATCATTGATACCGATTCCTTTCGTACCAAATTTGATCACATCCATGTTGCACTTGTATGCTAAACATTTACTTTAACTAGTTTATGTTGTGGTCTAGGACCTTGATTATGACCTATTAGCTAAAAATATTAATTTGTCAATTAATTTCCTCAATATATCCAAAATGTAAGATGAAACATATTTGGGACCAAATGCATAATAAAGAGAGCTAATAAATACTTTTTCTAGATACAAGTTGAAGATCCAATGTTTAAATGAAAAAGAACACCAAAAAAAATAAATGTTGACTAATAAATACTTGTTATGGGATAATATGATGGAGCATAAATTCTAATGTTTATGAGAGGCAATAGCTTCCTTTAAGGTGAAGTCTAGCGTAAGTTTTGAATTCTAATAGCTTCCTTTAAGGTGAAATCTATCCTCAAGTTTTGAATTCTAATATGAATGACACTATTAAATATTAAATGATTATCATATGAATGACACTATTAAATATCACTATTATGACATGGTTCCATCTGAATATATATAATGGAGAAAATGTATATGAAAAGATTTATTATAAGGTAAGTTTATATATATTATTTAAAAAAAAAAGAAGAAAATGAAATAATATATAAAATGTCATTAAAATACATATTGAACTTTATTATATTTAAATTTATTATATTATGATATGGTTTCATAGTATATTATATTGAACTTTATTATATTTAAATTTATTATATTATGATATGGTTCCATAGTATATTATGGAGATAATGTATATAAAAAGACTTATTATAAAGTAAGTTTATATATTATTCGAAAGGAAAGAAAATAAAATAATATATAAAATGTTATTAAAGTACATATTGAATTTTATTATATTTAAATTTATATATTTAAAAAATTATATTGAATTTTTATTTTTTTTAGATTTATATATATTATATTTAAAATAAATATAATATTATCATAAAATAAATAAATTGTGAAAACATATCATTTAAAAATTACAATATATATTAATTTTTTCACAATTAAATTTTATTTTTATATTATTTTTTATTAAATTTCTTAAAAAATTACAATATATATTAATTTTTCACAATAAATTTTGATTATATTTATTTTATTAAACTCTTTATAAATAAATTCTTAATTAAAAATAAAATATATATTAAATTTTTCACAATTAAATTCTTATATTTATATTATCTTTTATTATTATTTATAAATAACAATAAATTCCTATTAAAAATTTTAATGAAAACTTCAAAAAATATATTAAATTTTCAAACTAAATTTTATATTTATATTATCTTTATATTCTATAAAATAAATTTTAAATTAAAAAAAAAAAAAAAAAAAAAAAAAAAAAAAAAAAAAAAAAAAAATTTTTTAATTAAATTTAAAATTATATACATATACATGAAAAGAAAACAAATTATCTAAATGTTGTAAACTAACCTTGCACATTCAGAATATTTTCAATTAAAAAATTTATGCTTATTATTTATAAATCAACTAAACTTATAATAATAATACAAATATGTTATGCATTGTTGGACTTTGAAACATGATTCCATTATTTTGATAGAAAAATCTATGACTACTATAATATAGACTTATAATAATAATAAAATTATATTAAATAATAATTCAAATATGTTATGCATTGTTGGACTTTGAAACATGATTCCAACGAACATTTTACATTCAGAATATTTTCAATTAAAAAATTTATGCTTATTATTTATAAATCAACTAAACTTATAATAATAATACAAATATGTTATACATTGTTGAACTTTGAAACATGATTCCATTATTTTGATGGAAAAATCTATGACTACTATAATATAAACTTATAATAATAATATAAATATATTAAATAATAATTCAAATATGTTATGCATTGTTGGACTTTGAAACATGATTCCATTATTTTGATTATAATAATAATAATATAAATATATTAAATAATAATTCAAATATGTTATACATTGTTGGACTTTGAAACATGATTCCATTATTTTGATGAAGAAATCTATAACTATTAGAATGTAGACTTACAATAACACAAATATGTTAGGCATTATTCGATTTTGAAACATGATTCCATTTTAATGTAAAAATATATAACTATTAAAATGTAAGTATGGATTAAACTTACTCTTAAGGATTAGTTTAATTGATGTAGAATTTGTTGGTCACGAATTCTGTTTTCTTACACCATCCATAAATCATGAATTGGTTTTCAGCAAATACATCTCCTCCCAAAAGAAAAAACTTGAAATGGAAAAAACTTGAAATGTTATACATGGTCAAACTTTTCTCACATCTTAAAATTAAGAGAAGTTAACATGATGTTTATTATAATTTTTTCGAATTTGACTAGTTCATATATGCACCTATCAGCATGTAAGTAAATGTTGGTTTTTAATAGAGATGTTACTTTAAATATATAAAAATAATGTAAAAATGTGATAGTAGGTAAATTTATGTTTTTAACCTGGCAACTTTGTTTTTAGTCCTTAATAAAATATCACACTGTAATTTGTAACCTGTGAAAATAGATTACCAAGTAAACATTTATTTGGGGGTACATGATTCATGTACTGATACGATTGTAGTCTGCAGGCAGCCATTAAAGAAAGGACGAAAAGAGAGAAAAAAATGCGGTGGTTTTCATACATTACACTAGAGCTGCAAAAAATAGAAACAGCGCTGAATCACAAGCTTCATACATTAATAGCAATAGTTACACAATATTATAACGTTCACAATACAATGTTTATTTGGATTACAGGACGATCCATCCAATAAGTGAACAAATTATCTGTGACATGAATGACATGAAGACATTAATTATTTTAAATGAATAGATGATGTGGCTAAAAGAGATGGTGGTGATGTTTTTTGCCATGAGCTTCTTTTGCTTTCTTTTTGGACTCCTCCCTCTTGTGATGTTCGTGGACGGCGTATCCCCCTGCTCCAACTGCAACTGCGGCTGCAATCTTCTCCTCAATCTTATGCCTGTGTGCGTGCTCTGGATCCTTCTTTACTTGGTGCTTCTCATGCTGCATACATATAACATTAATATATACTTTACTCGATATATGTATCTGAAAAAATAGAATTAATAAATAAAAGATATATATTGTACCACTGCAAACGTTCCTGCGGCGGCTGCTCCCATTGCCCCCAAATGCTCCATACGCTTATGATGCTTTTCCTCTTTCCTTGCCTTCTCGTAAACAATCCCGGAGGCGACGTTCTTGCTTTCTTCTTCTTTGTGATGGGGTTGCTCATGTTTCTGATGGTGGTGCTCATGTTTCTTCTGAGTCATCTTTTCCAATGATAGACACACAACTGAATTCGATCACAATCGAAGGGAACAAGAAATGCACACAATGATTTCTACGACCTCGCAATAGTTTAACGCTTTGCAGATGAGATGAGATGAGAGGGGAAGGGACATAGGCGTTGATTATATAGCGGGCGTTGGATTACTTGGATATTAAGCAAAGGATATTGCGTAGAAACCGCGAAAGTCCGTTGGATTACAGTTACCAGAATTTCAACCAAGAGGAAGAGATCAAGGACAGCTCAGCTGACGGTGATTTAATATCTTGAGTGTGATTAATAATTAATAAATCGATACGCGTGATCATTCAAAGCGTGGGTGCAGGGAAGGAGAGCTGAAGAAGCAGGTGCAGGTGACGGAATATATGAAACAGACGCAGGTGCAGCTTGAAAGCATTGTTTCGTTTCGGAATAGACGCGCTTTTTAAAGTCTTCCGTCCTCATCCATTGCTAAACTTATTTGGAGAACTTTGAAGCCGTTCACGCCGTGTAACTTTGAATCCAATTTGCCTGTCAACCCAGAGGAAGAGGTCGAGGGCAGTTTAGCTGATGGTGATTTGATATCTTCAGTGTGAAGTAATGTCACAGCCATGATTAATAATTAATAAATCCATACGCGTGATTATTTAAAGCGTGGGTGTAGGTAACTAGAGTGTTCAAGAGGTAAGTAGAGCAGGTGACAGATTATAACAGAATATCAATTTATATAAATGCAAAGTTTCCTTTAACAATATTTTTTTCAACTAACTTTTATACTTAAAAATTGTTAATAGAACACCCCCTACTTCTTGCATTTCAATGAAATGAAAATGTACTATCACAGCAGCTAACTGTTGGTGAACGCCGAAAGGCTTACAGTTGAGGAAATCTGAGATAGCATGGAAACGTGGCTTGTCTAATACGTGTAATTTCCAAAAATGAAGTTGGAGTACCTGCTAAACTTTAAACGCGATAATCTCAAAGGTTAATTATTTAAACGTGGCAATCATATGATGTTACAGTAATTTCTTAATATGATTAGGTAAATGTTAAAAAGTAAACAGGTTAACTGATGCATTCGTAAATGCAAGGAAGTTATCAACAATAAATCTGACTCATTGATTTTGGAGGACGACTAAAAATATACCAGCATCTTCAATGTGTAGTCATCAAATTCTAATAATTTAAGATTAAAAGATGATTAATTGTGCCCATCTCCAATAAGTATACGCCTTTCGACCTAATTAAGAATATAAATTTTGTTTTGAACATCAATAGCATATATATTTAACAGATCTTCACTTTTGCATGTGATCTACTTTAATTTTGCATGTGATCTATTGGAGAATGATTTCCTAACATAATTGAATAAATGTACAGCAAAACAATTACTCACAAAACAATTTCATAAGAACCAAAAATCCACACTACAATTGCAACCTAACAATCCAAGTAATGAATACATATTGTGCACCATAATTATAGGTAATGAATGCATGTGGTGCAACACAATATCACTTACACCTCTCATTTTCCTTGAAATCAAATTCTTTTCCTATCCAAAACAATTTCATAAGAACCAAAGATCCACACTACAATTGCAACCTAGCAATCCAAGTAATGAATACATATTGTGCACCATAATTGTAGGTAATGAATGCATGTCGTGCAACACAATATCACTTACACCTCTCATTTTCCTTGAAATCAAATTCTTTTCCTATCCAAAGATGGGTGCCCTCTTATAGGAGACCAAGTTACATGAGCCATGGGAATTCAACGAACATCGCTTCTGTGAAGCCTTACTATATACGTATCTTCGCGGTGGTTCTATGTAGGGTTGTGGGTCTCTATTCCTTATCTCATTGTATTCTTATCCATGCATAATAGCATAAGTTAAATTGTTTTGATCATCAACCAAAAATATCACATCCAATTTCAACATTTTTATGGATTCACAAAGTCTTTTCATTTTAATCTATTTACCTATTTGTGAAATTGTAGTTTAGCAAGTTTTTGTAGGTAGACATCCTGGAAGACATTGACATGTTGCTAGAAAGGCATTAAATGGAATAAATGGAAAGAGGTATTATTGAAGAGGGAAGACGATCCCTTTTGTCTATATGGAAAAACATTGCCAATGAAACCTCTTCATCTTCACATTGTTGTTTAAAGTATAAAAGGTTAGGGTTTGGAGATGCCAAGTCTCCACTGCACACTATTAGAAAAAAAAAATGAGTGAGATGGAATAAATAGGTTAGAGTGCATAAAAATCAAAGAAGATATTTCTCACTTGCACATGTTCTATAATTGATGGTCATTTGGTGCATGTTACTTGTAAACATTTGATGACAGTGCTCTAATACCTCAAGTATAAATTAACATTAAAATTCCGCTCCAACTAAAATCCATTTAATACTTATGTGATTTTTAGATGATTCTCCTCCAACTAAATCTATTTTAATACCCTTAACCCAAGTATGTGGAAGATAGAATCCAAGCACCTTGGACTAATCCTAATACCACAAAGGAAACATACATCATTTAAAAAAAATCATCGTATAGTATGTAGAGTCTTGATAACATGGTTTGTAGCAAGAAATATCAAACTTGTTCTACCTACATCCACATATCTATGATCAAGTTATCCAAAAATATTGTCATTTAAGAAATGTACATATTAGAATGGTCTTTAGGTTCATTTTGTGAAGACATCTTCTTATGGTTCAAACTCGTTCTATTTTAACCAGCATAGATACATCTTAACTTCTAATCTATCATGTGCTCAGAGGGATCATGTTATCAAGTCCCTTGAGGTGAAAAAAAAAATTGGCTAAAAAACTTGAAGAAAGGGTTTCACCTCAAGGGATTTTATCCATCTCGGTGCAAGATAGATAAGGAGTTAATATGGATATGCGGTAATTAATATACTTTTTAAATGTCATGTTTCAACTTCATGTTGAGCATAGATGGAATTACACATCTCTCTCATACTTGGCTATAGAAAGTGCCTTTCACAATAATTTCTTTTACTATCAATTGCTATATATATATATATATATATATATATAGTTGATACTAAAATATTTTACTTTGGATATTGAAATGTTTTGTTTATGGTCCGCAATAAAATATTTTTTTGTTATTAATATTTTGTAAATGCCTTGTGTCAACTCCATATTAAGTATTGAATGAATTACAAATCTCCCTCATACTAAAGCGCCTTTTGGCACAATAGTCTCTCTCTCTCTCTCTATCTCTCTCTCTCTCTCTCTCTCTCTCTCTCTATATATATATATATATATATATATTTGATAGAAAATTATTTTATTGAGGTGGATATTGAAATATTTTATTTATGGTCACATCAATTTTTTTGTTTTTTTACGAGAGAACAAATTATATAGGAAATTGTCAAAATGTTGTTTTTATCAATAGAGGATTCATTATTTAGGGCATGTCATCTCTGGCAAAGGCATTGTTGTGGATCCAACAAAGGTAGAGGCTATTATGGAATGTCTTGCATTGACGAACGTACCAGAAGTACGTAGCTTTATGGGTTTCGCAGGATATTACCAATTGTTCGTCGAAGGTTTTTCGAGGATAGAAAATCTGATCAAAGAATTGCAGAAGAAAAACAAGGACTTTGTATGGACCGAGAAATGTGTGGAAGCATTTCGAATGCTCAAGGAGTTGTTGACGACAACGCTGATACTAAAATTCCCTGACATAGACAAGGAATTCTTGGTATGCACCGACGCATCCAAAGAAGGCTTATGCAGAGTCTTGATGCAAGACGATCGAGTGATCACTTACATCTCAAGGAAATTAAGAAATCATCAAGATAACTATGAGACGCATGATTTGGAGTTATCAGCCATTGTGTATGACCTGAGAGTGTGGAGACACTACCTGATCGGATGAAAATTCGAACTAAAGACAAACCATTGTGTTTTGTAGCACATTTTTACACAAAGTGACTTGAATGTGCGAAAAAGGCATTGGTGAGAATTTCTTAGTGAATATGATTTTGAGATTACTTACATAAAAGGAACAGTGAACAGAGTGGTAGATGCATTGAGTTGGAGACCATGCATATTTTCGGTGATACCTCTTCAGACGAATCTTCAAGAAAATATTCTAACTATACAGCGCGACGATGACTGGTGTAAAGAGGTTAAGGAAAATATCAGACAAGACACCATGTTGGTACCAAAGTTTGAAGGATATGCATTGGAAAACAAGAGATTAATGAGTTATAATAACCAGATTTATGTACATCCTAAAGACGAATTGAGAAGTTTGGTCTTAAACGAAGCTCATAGAGAAGTGTACATGGCTCGTCCAGGAGTCACGAGGATGAGGGTAGACCTTAATCCCTTATTCTTCTGGAAAGGAATGAAGGAAGACATAGTTAGCTACATAGCGAGGTGTCTAGAGTGTCAGTAAGTAACAACTGAACATAGACATCTGGTAGGATTACTACAACCACATGTTATTCCGAAATCAAAATGGGAGGTCATTCCAATGAAATTTATTGTTGGATTGTTTCTGACAGAAATGAAGCACGACTTGATTTTCATGGTAGTTGACACTCTGACGAAGAGTTCACATTTTATTCATGTGCATACGATGTGTCAGGTGCTAGACATAGCTAGAGTTTTTATCAACGAGATTGTGAGATTGCATGGAATGCCTAAATGGATCATATCCGATTGAAGATCGGTGTTTAAAAGACAATTTTGGACTAGTTTCCAAGAGGCCTTGGGAACCTAAATTAACTTTAGTATAGTGTATCACCTGAAGACAGGAGGGAAGACAGAAAGAATGAACCAATTTTTTGGAAAATAGGTTGCATATGTATGTGATGGACCAACATAAACATTGAGAAGAGTTATTGTCACTGGTAGAGTTTGCGTACAACAACAACTATCAAGGTACCATTAAGATGTCATAGTTGAGTTACTATAAGGGTGACCGTGTCGAACGCCATTGAGTTGGGATCGACTTGAGGATAGGGTCCTGGTGGGACCAGATTGATCCAAGAAGTGGAAAAATGTTTGTAAATGATAATACAAACGATTAAATAACCGTGAGATCAATAGAAAGATTATGCTAATGCGCATCACTTTGACCGTAACTATGAAGTAGGCGACCAAGTTTTAATGCGGATGAAACCGCACTAGATTTCGATTAAGTTCAAAAAGGGTGCTAAACTCTCTCCTAGGTTATGAGGCCTTTCGAAGTTGTGGAAAGGAAGGGACCCGTGCCCTATCGACTGGGCTTGCCTCATTCTTGAAGGAGTATGCACGATGTTTATCTTGTGTCTGTTTCGTGACATTATGTTAGTGATCCTACACATGAGATTGACTTGATCTCCTTGCAGTGTCGGACGAGGGTGCACTCATGGCGGAGCTAATCCGCATTCTGGGCCATCGCATTCGACAGCTACGATGTCGAACAATTGATCAGGTCAAGGTCCAGTGGGACAATTATAGTCCACACTCAGCTACCTGGGAGGATGCATATTATATGCGCCAGCAATTTCCATATTTATTTGTTAGTTAGAGATATAAATTTTTTTAGATGATTTATTTACTTTAATTTATATACCATACAACTTCGAGACGAAGTTTAAAACAAGAGGGGGTGTACATAACATCCCACTCTTGCGAGAACACGATATTGACTTATTCTTTGAGGAAACTTGCTTGCGAGTGATCCATTTATAGTATATGGTTATCTGTTTCGCTTATGGATTTTGTGATGATGTTGATCAATGGATTATGATGTTATGTTATTTGATATCTATGTATTGACATATGCTATTGATGTGTTTCCCCTGAGTGTGCAATACACTTGACAGATTGACATTGTCGATGGCATCAATGGACCTCCTTGGACTCCGAATTGAGTCATGGAGTAGATTGTATTGGTTTGAGTATTTCATTTATGCATATGTGACATATGATCGATTATATTATGATGTTTTTTATGGATCATTCATAGTTTTTTTTTATGGATGAAGGATGACGATTTATTGCTAATCTGACTCACATAAGGAGTAAAAGGTCCATGCACAGAAACCACATATTAAGGGAGAGGTGTGGCATCATCCCTGACACATCCTACTAGCACTCCCGACGTGCCTCGAATTGTAGGTTAATGATTACCTAGTTCGAAATATCCACGATGTCGTGATGGAATCCTGAGACAATCACTCACGAATATTTCTAAGAGGCGTGCAATAAGGCAGGGTCCTTATTCCTTAGAATCCCTTAGTCTCTCACAAGGTCGCCTAAATGGAGTATTGACTCCAAGGGTTGGACAACTACCAAAACTAGTCAAAAGAGAGTGGCATCCTTGGAGAACATAGTGCATCTTGAAGGGAACGTCACGTAATTAAAATTTTAATCAAAGGAAAGTGGCACCCTTGGAGCACAGAGTGCGTCTTGCAGGGCATGTCACGTAAAAAAAAAAAATTGAGCCAATGAACCTAGGTGGCATAGAAAACCTTGAGCGAATAATTAAACCCTGTAAAACATTTCACTGTTGCTCCTGCAACCCCAAAGGAAGAGAAGAGAGTGAGAAATGATAATCGAAGGACTACCGGAGTAGGTTTCAACCCTGAGACCCTTGATATAGGTGCCAAGGATCTGCGTGAAATCAACAATGCTCAAAATTCCAAAAAGGTCTTTGAGATTATGTGCACGCATAAAAAAACTCATCAGGCTGATATGGAAGCATAAAAATCTCAGTATCAGGCATTGCAGGCTCATCATGAAACTGAGAGACAACGTGTGATCTATGACGAACAAAAATAACTATCCCAACAAAAAGCACAAACAGAGGCACAAATGGCCCGTTATGAAGATGAGTTGGCCACGAAGAGAATGCAAGTCGAACATGAAGCTCAGAGAATGTGTAATCAAGAATTTGTAAAGATGCAGGAGGATTCCTTTGTACAACAAGAGTAATGTATCCCGAATTGAACTGTACCACGAACATAGCGAAGTATCCTTTTAGCTGCTTTCCAATGGCTTTCATAGGGTGTTTGCATATATCGGGCAACAAGACCAACAACAAAGGAAAGATCAGGATGGGTATGAGTCAAGTATAAGAGGCTACCAACTAACTGACGGTACATGGTGGCATCAATTTTAGGAGAAATACAGGTAGCAGAAAGATTGACTCCGGACTCGAAGGGAGAAGGGAAATACAAGATCAGCGATGTCAAACAGAGAAACGTGTAGAAATTGAGCAGAAAAAAATTAGGGTAAAGGCTATGGCTGAATCAGAAGGAAGAGCTCGGGAAGTAGAACTAACTAAAGATGTGAACAAGAGGTCCATAGCGATGGATTGAATTTCTGGTCAAGTGCGCCCAAATATGTTTACTTTTCAAATTTATTATCTCAACGATATGATACCCAAAGGTTGAATTTATGTAATAGTAACCTTTTTAAATATTATCATTATTCGTCCATTGTAAGTGTTATTGGTTTATCTAAAATTGAGATGGTCTATCTTGGGCCTCGACTGGTGGTTGTATTAAAGGTATCAACTCTTAATTGATCACTAATAAACATTGTGTCAAGCTCCTTTCTGAGAGAAGCATAGCATAGTCGCTTGATTAGTAAAGATATGATTAGAGAAAGGTTAGAGAGTGGTACTTTTCAGAAAGTGTTCAAGGTCAAGCATCAACTAAACTAGAAAACCCCTTGTGCAAAAGATTTAATTTCATGCATTTTAGTCATTTAAGGATTTTAAATTTAACTTAAGGATACAATTGAGAGTGGGTTTAGATGGTTGTAAGGCATTGAAACCCTAGGATTAGGATAGTGTCTAATTGTTAAGTCTGTCTACCTCACTAAGTGGTAACTTCAACACTGACATTTAACACAGGACACTTACCTAGGATTATGATAAGCATTCATTGCGAAATCCAAGACAGACATTAAGTAATCATGTTGGTATGCGTAGCATGATTTTTATGTATCTTCGGAACCATGCCCCACTTTTCCAGTTATGATTTTTTGTTGGAAATTATGGATAGATGAATGAATTAAATAAAATTGTGATCCTAAATTGCCAGGAATTGATTAAATTACAACAAGATTAGTATGTGTATGGTATAATAGAACTCGTACATTCTCGTGGGAGAACTTATGTGTGTATTCTTCTCATGCGTGATTGGGAAGGCCTTGTTATGTTTCATAATAATGTTATAAAACAAATTTCTCTTTACACTTGAATTAATGATGATGCATGGTCGGTTATGAACTTGCTTACCTTGTGCCATGAAATAATTGATGATTTCTCTTGCGCTTTAACTTTAATGTGATGTATGACCGAATTTATTTGATTGTATTCCTTACGCAATGAATAAAATTGATGATTACTCTTGTGCCTATAGAATAATGATGACATAGGATTGAATAAGCCCTTATGATCTCTGGCGTCATTTAAATTAAAATTGACTACTCTTGCGTCTTGGAATTTATATAGATGTATGAATGATTTAGAAATTAGTTAGAATACTTGTGTTCCATGAATTAGATGTTGATGTATGATAATAAGTTGGTAATGACCCTTACACTTGAATAATTGATGTTTAGGTTGATCGATTTGATCTAGTTGATTGTGGCTTGATTGGATTAGTAGGATCTATACACCTCCTTGTTCCTCAGAATAATTGTCATCCCTAAGACCTTAAATGGTCAAAATCAATCGAATAAATCATGGGCTTGAGTGTTTCTTACGTGTCTTGGAGGTCCTAAACTTGTAGGGTAGGTTGGGCGGGTAGACATTTTAATATTCGGTATCTAGTTGATCATTGTTTATGAATTTCTTCAAGTTGATTGTGATTTGTTTAGCTTATTTGTTATTTATGTTTATGTGTCGCTATCATTTATGTTGATGCGTTGGTAACGTCTCTATTGATTACAATGATGAGTAACTTTTAATGCTCTTACTTATGATTTTTTATATTACGCGTTGCTATGAAATATGTGTTGACGTAAATTATCTAATGCAATAAAAAAAAAAAATACCCTTTCGTGTTTCGATTTCCTAGTCATAGCGCATGGGTCGTTACACTGGGGGTGGGGAGAATCATATGGACTATATCCAAATGAAAAAAATTCCATATAGTAGATATTGAAAATGGTACGGGTGGGGGGAATCATATGGACTATGTTTGAATGGAACAGAGTCCATATGGACTCTGTGCCATTTGGACTATGTCCATATGAAACTATGTCTGAATGCAACATAGTCCATATGGAATATGTTTCATTCGCATAGAGTGTGGTATGGAACTCTATGTGATATGGCACTTTGTGTGAATGGAATAGATCCCACATACTCGGTTCCATTCGCACACAGTTCCATATTTCCTCTATGCCATTGAAAAACAGATTTAAACACTAAAAAATGAAAACATAATTCCATTAGTTTCTACAAAATTAAAAAAAGATAATACCTGGGTTGGGCAGAGTCCATATGACACTCTATCTGAATGGCACAAATTCCATATGTGGACCATGTTCCATTAGCAGAGAGTGCGATATGGAATCTGTCTGAATGGACAGAGTCCATATCGTACTCTATGCAAATGGCACAGAGTCCACATATGGACTCTGTTCCATTCGCACAGAGTGCCATATGGCCTTTGTGCCATTGAAAAACATATTTAAACACTAAAAAATGAAAACATAATTCTATAAAATTAAAAAACAAACATACCTAGATTTGTCGCCCACTAACTCCCTACGCCTGAGTTTTTTGCGAACATCCTACCTCGTGAATAACCTGGATTACTCGTGACTGCCCTATATTATCCACCAAATGCAACACTCTCTAAAATGCCAATGTTCACTTGGAATGTCTGTAAAGTAACAATGGAAGGAAAGTCATGTCATATATAATGTATGTTTTCGGCCGAAAGATTTTTCGACTGAACTATCGACTCTCAGAAAAAAATGTTTTGGCTATTGTGTTTATTACACGAAAGTCGAGGATTTTGTTCGTGAGTCATTTGATTTGACGTGCAATGTTTCATCCCAAAAAAATTCGGTCAAAAACTATACGTTTTCAGCCGAAATATTTAATCTAACAATTTTTCCGCCCCCATTCTCACGAAAGTGTTACCCGCATTCATGATATTACCCCGACATAATTTGTATTGTAAGAAAAAATTTGTGTATTGTACTTATATTACATCTTTATTTTATTTTTTTGTAATAAGAAATCTCAATGCCAAATAATAATAACAATATTGTTGATGAAGAAAATGAAAGCAATATTGCTAAGTTAAAGGCGACATTGAAGGCAAAGTGTAATGCGAAACTTGAATGCCCTTGCAATAAATGAAGAGGCTTTAACAAAACAAGACTTGTAAGAAAAATTGTTGACAGACATTGTTGGATAAATGGGCACATTGAAGGGGGGTTCACATATCATCTCATGGTAAGTTATTTATTATTTTATATTTTCTTTGTATTGAGTGTATTTAAAAAATTTAACTGTGTTATAATATTTTTTATATACACTAATTATATTGATTGTTTGTAATTATAAAGAAAAATCCTCCTAGGTGTGTGGCACTAGAGAATGTTCCTAGTAGTAGTAGAAATATTATTGTATAGAATGAGGAAGATGATTGTATGGATATCGATGATCATCATGAGCAAGTTAATTCTTATATGGTATAATATGACACCAATAATATCGTTGAGCCAGATGATGGGACAAATAGATTGATTCACGACATCTTTGCTCCTATCTATGAGGACAATTTTGATGATATTCATGATGTATTGCTTCTTGAGAAGTCACAACAACCCCTTTATGAAGGCTCAAGAACAAATATTCTATCAACTATAATGTTGTTGTTGAACTTGAAGGTATTGAATGGTTTGTAAAACACTTGTCTTACACACATCCTAAGGTACGTAACAATATAATTCATCACATATATGTAAAGGTCAGAATTTTTTTCTCTTTTTTTAGTGTCAATAAATGTGTGTAATATATTAAGGATGCGATATTTTTAATTACTATTAATTATATTAACCAATTATTTTTTATGTCGTAGATTGTTAGGAGAATTTCTCTTACCACCATCAAATAATCTACCTCACACATAGTGAGAGTTATCTACCATTGTGAAAGATATTGGAATAGAGTATGAGTTTTTCGATGCATGTCCTAATGATTAGATTATATATTATGGACAATATGCATTGGAAACAAAATGTCAACAATTTCAAATCAGTAGATATCGAACCGATCAAGTAACAAAAAAGGTTTATCATAGGTTCCTTCATCATATTCCAATAATTTTGCGTCTGCAATGATCATGTGTGAAAACATAGCACAATTTATGGATTACCATGCATGGCACAAAAGTGAAGATGGTGTTCTTTGAATGTGTTTTGATGCTTCTGCATTTAGGAACTTCGAAGAAAGATGACTGATTTTTAAAGAAGAACCTCATAATGTTATGATTTCATTGGTAGTTGATAGTGTCAATCCTTTTGGTGAGCTCAGATCTATTTTCTCAATGTGGCCTATTATTGTTATAAACAATAACCTTCCCCCTTGGATGTCAATAAAGAGGGAGCACACAATGTTGGCAATGAGTGTCCAAGGTATTTGCTTACAATATTTGTTTGAACTATGCAATATCATTTCGTTTGTCTTATTCATTTCATTATTTCTTATACATATACAAGGTAGCAATTGCATGTATGCTCAACCAATTAGGTATGTACCAAGTGAAAGATATGAATGTATATATTGAGCCTCTTATAGACTAGTTACAAAAGTTATGGGATGGCATCACTATGTATGACATCTCTAGATCAATAGGGAAAAACAATTTCAATTTTGTGGAATAATTACATAGACAATTCATGATGCTCGTGGGCTAACACATTTTTGTGGTATGTAAAACACTATTGAACTTTAATAGTATAGAATTTTACAAAAACCAATCAATCCCTACAAAAACCAGGTGTTCTCCCACAGAGTGCACAACAAACGAATTCCATTATTTTAATGCAGAAATCCATCCCTCATTCCCCTACAAAAACCAGTTCACCCACACAAGTCCGCCCACAAATTGCACAATCATTATTTTAATGGAGAAATCCATGACTATTAGAATGTAAGTATAGATTAAACTTAGTTTTGAGGGTTTGTTTAATTGGTTTAGAGTTTGTTGATAATGATTTGGCTCTTTTGATTCTTACATCATAAAGAGGTTTTCAGTAAATAGATTTCCTAAGAAAAAAATAGGTTAAACTTCCTAAGAAAAAAATAGGTTAAACTTCAAATGTTATGTAGGGTCAAACTTTTATAACATCTTAAAATACAGAGGTTTTCATGAAATAGATTTCCTAAGAAACAAAATAGGTTAAACTTCAAATGTTATGTATAGTCAAACTTTTATAAGATCTTAAAATCAAGAGGTTTTCAGGAAATAGATTTCCTAAGCAAAAAAATAGGTTAAATGTTATGTATAGTCAAACTTTTATAACATCTTAAAATTAAGATAAGTTAGCATGATTTCAATTATAATTTTTGGGAGTTAGCTAGTTCATATATGCACCTGTTAGCATTTCATGTAAGTAAATGTTGGTTCTTAATAGAGATGTCACTATAAATATAAAAAATAATGCAAAAATGTTATAATAAGTAAATTTCTTTTTTAAGTTGGCTACTTAGTTTTTATTCATTCTTAATAAAATCTCATACTGAAATTTGTAACCTGTGAAAATAGATTACCAAGTAAACATTTATTTGGGACGACATGAATCATCTACTGATACGACATTGTAGTCTGCAGGCAGCCATTAAAGAAAGTATAAAAGAGAAAAGAATGCGGTGGTTTTCACACATGACACTAAGCATTGCAAACGATAGAAACAGCGCTGAATCACAAGCTTCATACATTAATAGCAGTAGTTACACAATATTATAACATTCAAAATACAATGTTTATTTGGATTACAGGCCGATCCATCCAATAAGTGAACAAATTATCTGACTGACATGAAGACATTAATTATTTTAAATGAATAGATGATGTGGCTGTGGGTAGCTAAAAGAGATGGTGGTGATGTTTTTTGCCATGAGCTTCTTTTGCTTTCTTTTTGGACTCCTCCCTCTTGTGATGTTCGTGGACGGCGTATCCCCCTGCTCCAACTGCAACTGCGGCTGCAATCTTCTCCTCAATCTTATGCCTGTGTGCGTGCTCTGGATCCTTCTTTACTTGGTGCTTCTCATGCTGCATACATATAACATTACATTAATATACGGATTCACCTATTAATGTTATAAGAGTCATCGAAGTTTTCTATTGTTCTGTTTTTTGGTGTATTGTAGTTTATCAGCTGACTACTGAACACAAGAAACAATACTACAAAAAAAATCCATCAGTTGATCTGATTAGGTAGGATTAGTATCTGGGAGGAGAAAAAATATACTTTACTCGATATATGTATCTGAAACATTAGAATTAATAAATAAAATATATATATTGTACCACTGCAAACGCTCCCGCGACGGCTGCTCCCATTGCCCCCAAATGCTCCATATGCTTATGATGCTTCTCCTCTTTCCTTGCCTTCTCGTAAACAATCCTGGAGGCCACGTTGTTGCTTTCCGCTTCTTTGTGATGAGGTTGCTCATGTTTCTGATGGTGGTTCTCATGTTTCTTCTGAGTCATCTTTTCCAATGATTAGACACACAACTGAATTCGATCACAATTGAAGGGAACAAGAAATGCACACAATGATTTCTACGCCCTCGCAATAGTTTAACGCTTTGCAGATGAGATGCGATGAGAGGGGGAAGGGAAATAGGCGTTGATTATATAGCGGGCGTTGGATTACTTGGATATTAAGCAAAGGATATTGCGTACAAACCGCGAAAGTCCGTTGGATTACAGTTACCAGAATTTCAACGAAGAGGAAGAGATCAAGCACACTTCAGGTGAAGTGATTTAATAATTAATAAATCGATACGCGTGATCATTAAAAGCGTGGGTGCAGGGAAGTAGAGCTGAAGAAGCAGGTGCAGGTGACGGAATATATGAAACAGACGCAGGTGCAGGTTGAGAGCTAGACGCGCTTCGGAATAGACGCGCTTTTTAAAGACTTCCATCCATTGTTAAACTTATTTGGAGAACTTTGAAGCCGTTCACGCCGTGTACCTTTGAATCCAATTTGTACACCCTCGCAAAGGATAACGTGTAGAAGCCGCGAAAGTCGAGACCCAACAGTTAACAGAATGGCCGGTCAACGCAGAGGAAGAGGTTGAGGGCAGTTCAGTGTGAAGAGATATCAAATCAGCTGACGGTGATTTGATATCTTCAGTGTGAAGTAATGTCACAGCCATGATTAATAATTAATAAATCCATACGCGTGATTATTCAAAGCGTGAAGTAGGGCAGGTGACAGAATATAACCGAATGTATTGTATTGGAATTGACGCCCTTTTTCAACTCTTCCATCGTCATCGTCTTCCATTGCTAAAACTAAGACGTTAACATCGTGGAACTTTAAATCCAAATTTCTACTGATACATAGGTTACTAATCCATTAATTCACCTACACATTAACACACATGTCGAATTACAGTAGCTGTTGAGTACAAAATGTTTATTAACCGTTAACTCGCTAATAGCTTAATATTAGTTGGTGAATTCAAAAGGCCAAGTTACCAAGTTAGAATTCAAATTCAATATTAGTTGGTGAATTCAAATGGCCAGGTTACCGAGTTAGAATTCAAATTTAGGTTATCATTTAATTAGATATGACAAAAAAAAAAAATTGGTTTAGACTAAATGTTCTAATTTTTAATTTTTGTTCATCATTATCATTTAAATCTGATAAATTAATTAATGGAGAAATTACAATTTTATATTGTTAAATCATGTGAGTGTATAATGGATTTAGCACTCTCAAAAATAATTAATGGTCAAATCACAATTTTACATTGTTTAAATCACTTTTTTATGCATAAATTCATTCAACATCCTCTAAAACCTCAAGGATACTCATGACATATGATATCAACCACTTAAATCTACAATTCCATCCATCCTTTTAAATTTCTTACTTTATTTTGAAAAAACTCATTCTAAAAAAGTGAAAAAGAATAAAAACTTAAAATATTTAGATTACTTAAAAAAAATTCAATTCAAATTTTTTTTACCAAAATTAATCAATATATTTAATTAAAATTCACAAATATTTACCATATTTTATAAAAATTAACTACATCTAGAATAATTCTATGCTATGGTTAGATTTGCATTAGTTAAATGATGATAAAAATTCATTGGTTACTTTATACGCTAGATTCCTTCATGCACTTATCCAGCAAATACACAACATCTCCGTTCGTTTTCCCTGTATAGTCATATTACATATGCAATTTATTTCGAGTTATAATAAATTGATATAAATTTATTTCCAATTAAAATAAATTTACAATTATAATTTTTAAATCAAAATAGATTAATTTTAATATAATATTATAAATTGATAAAAATAACTAAAATTAATATCAAATAAAATTATCTTTATTTTTTATTATTTTGTTTTATAATATTATTTAAATATAAAAAAATATTTTACTTTCTAAATTTTATTATTATTATATTTTTAGATTTATATAATATGTTATATTTCATCAATAATATTAATTAGGTTTAACTGAAATGATTGAAAAACCTCTCCTATGAACACTATGGTAATTAATCTGGGTCTGAAATGATAAAAGAGAAACATAGTTTTGGTTCCAAGATAGAGATAAAAAAAAATGAAGTTAAAGAAATAACATATAGATCTATGGAGATCTAAAGATATTTTTTCATTGCCATTATACCTTGAACATAGATCTAAAGATATTTTTTCATCGTGACTATATCTTCAAATAGCTATAGAAAAATGGTTTTGGTTTACTTTGGTTCATCGTGACTAAACCTTCAACTTATGAATGAAAGGATCCCAAGTTGAAGCCAAATAGCTATAGAACGATGGATTTGGTTTACTTTGGTTATCAACATTTCATTTTAGCTAGCTGGAATTTATTTTCTTGGGAATCAAAATCATTATAAATAAAGAACTAAACAACTAGAACGATTTGTTATTACATAACATGTTAATATATATCTCACATTCCCTATGCAACATTCACGTTTAATTTTTTAATCCAATTCATATTTCATTACAACTTAGTTATTTTATATATTATAAGTTAATAGAAATGCAAAGCTTCCTTTAACAATTATTTTTTCAAACTAAATCTTATACCCAATTATTGCAAGTTTATACTCAAATATTGCTAATAAAATACCCCTGTTGTTACATTTCAATGAAAATGTATTAAGAAGATCAATTTAATGATAATGTATTAAGAATATCAATTTATATAAATGCAAAGTTTCTTTTAACAATAATTTTTTCAACTAATTTTTATACCGAAATATTGTTAATAGAACACCCCCTAGTTTGCATTTCAATGAAAATGTATTAAGAATATTATTTTTTTTGGACATCAATAGCATATATAAATAGCATATATAATTTAATAGATGTTTACTTTTGCATGTGATCTACTTTAGTTTTGTATGTGATCTACTAGAGAATGATTTCCTAACATAATTGAATAAATGTATAGCAAAACAACTACTCACAAAACAATTTCATAAGAACCAAAGATCCCCACTCCAATTGCAACCTAGCAATGCAAGTAATGAATACATAGTGTGCACTATAATTGTAGGTAATGAATGCATGTCATGCAACACAATATCACTTACACCTCTTATTTTCCTTGAAATCAAATTATTTTCCTATCCAAAGATGGGTACCCTATTCTAGGAGACCAAGTTACATGAGTCATGGGAATTCAACGAACATCGCTTCTGTGAATCCTTACTATATACGTATCTTCGTGGTGGTTGTATTGAGGGTTGTGGGTCTCTATTCCTTATTTCATTGTATTCTTAACCATGCATAATAGCATAAGTTAAATTGTTTTGATCATCAACCAAAATTACCACACCCAATTTCAACATTTTTATGGATTCACAAAGTCTCTTCATCTTAATCCATTTACCTATTTGTGAAATTATAGTTTAGAAAGATTTCGTAGGTAGACATCCTGGAAGACAATAACATGTTGCTAGAGAGGCATTAAATGGAATAAATGGAAGGAGGTATTATGGAAGAGGGAAGACGATCCATTTTGTCTATATCGAAAAACATTGCCAATGCAACCTCTTCATTTTCATATCCTGCATAGCCTGACTATTTAAAGTATAAAAGGTTAGGGTTTGGAGATGTCACCTCTCCACTACACACTACTAGAAAAAAAATGAGTGAGATGGAATAAATAGGTTAGAGTGCATAAAAATCAAAGAAGATGTTTCTCACTAAATCTCATGTTCTATAATTGATGGTCATTTGTTGCATGTTACTTGTAAACATTTGATGACAGTGCTCTAATACCTCAAGTATAAATTAACATTAAAATTCCCCTCCAACTAAAATCCATTTAATATTTATGTGATTTTTAGATGATTCTCCTCCAACTAAATATATTTTAATACCCTTAACTCTTATGTAGAAGATAGAATCCAAGCACCTTGGACTAATCCTAATACCACAAAGAAAACCTACATCATTTTAAAACAATCATCTTATAGTATGTAGGGTCTTGATAACATGGTTTGTAGTAGGAAATATAAAACTTGTTCTACCTACATCCACATATCTGTGATCAAGTTATCCAAAAATATTGTCATTTAAGAAATGTACATATTAGAATGGTCTTTAGGTTCATTTTGTGAAGACATCTTCTCATGGTTCAAACTCATTATATTTTAACCAACATAGATACATATTAAATTCTAATCTATCATGTGTTGAGCGGGATCATGTTATCAAGTCCCTTGAGGTGAAAAAAAAATCGACTAAAAAACTTGAATAAAGGGTTTCACTTCAAGGGATTTTATCCCTCTCGGTGCAAGATAGATAGGGAGTTAATATGGATATGCGCTAGTTAATATACTTTTTAAATGTCATGTTTCAAATTCATGTTGA
>SNQJ01S0000770.1:72708-91799 GCA_010110895.2 Picea sitchensis | reverse complement strand
TTCTACAATTTCTTGCTCAAATTTTCCTAACCTCTTTCTACTATATCCCATTTTGTGAAGTAGCTTTATGTTTAGTAGATGCCTCTCAAAGATGTAGATTTCCTTTTCACAATCATTTGGTTTTGCTTCATCTTATAGCATATGTGATGTTTTGTGTGTCAATAATTTCAACTTTGTGTTAGTTCCTCAATCTTAGATATAAAGCCTTCATTGTTAATTGTTATTTTTTTTTGACAATTTCTATAAAACTTTTTATTATTCTTTTTTACAAATATGTTTATTTTCTTAATTTTGTAATTTTTTTTAATGATCTTTTGATTAAATTTTAAATATTAGTAAGTTGTTCCTTCATCTTTATTACAAATATCATTCAATTCTTAAACTCAATTTCATAGTTTTTTAAAGTGCCATTCTTAGAATGGCTTGTATCATTCATTTCTTAAACTCAACTAATTTTTTATAAAGTATTTTCAGAGATTTTGAAAGTGTCATCCTTATCCTTAGAATGGTTAATTTGTTGGAGGACATTTTTAATGACAACACATAATAATAGCTCCAACTAGTTTAATTCATCTATTTCATGTTTTTAGTTAGTCTTCAATTGTCAATAAGAAAAACACATAATAATAATAGCTCCAATTAGTTTAATTCATCTATTTCATTTTTCTAGTTAGTCTTCAATAGTCAATACCAATAACCAAATAACATGCATCTATTGACATCAATGCAAATTCAACTCCACAAATCTATTGATTGCAATTATTTCCAACAAATACCCAAATCCATATTTGTTTCCAGAAACACAATAATCAAATAATATGCATTTATTGATAACAATTATTTCCAACAACTACCCAAATCCATATTTGTTTCCAGAAACACAATAATCAAATAATATGCATTTATTAATAACAATGTGATTTCAAGTTCATAAATATCCATTTGTTTTCATTATTTTCATAGACCACCAAATCCATATTTGTTTCTGAAAACACAAATGGTTCACTTTTACCACAAAGGAATTCATAACCATTTTCAAAGAACTCAACAAAAATGTTCAAATTATTCATATATAACCATTGGATTCAGCCATATCTGTATTTGCATTAGAATTTTCTTACAATACTGATATTGTATAATTAGTTTACATTTTATTTTATTTTTAAACCAGTCTACCTATAAGCCCTGAAATACAACCCAAAAAAACCAGTCTACCTATAAGCCCTAAAATACAACCCACTCGACCTAATTAGACGACAACAACCATGCAATTAGAGTGTCAAAACTTGATTTAATTTAACTTGAGCGTGTTGACAGAGGTGTTATGCGTGAATTTGTCCAAGATATGTAAGAACATGAAACAATGGGCAAGGAAGAATATTTGAAAAAATAAAACTCGAGAAATTAGAGATTCACATGAAAGCTCTGTGTAATTAGAGAATGGGCGCACCGAGATTTGTTCACCAGCACTCTTGGACAAGTTGAAAAAAGACACCATCAGAAATGGTCTATGGCATCTATGAGGAAACACTGCCTACGGTCACGTCCACAAGAATTTTTGAAAGGCTTCCAGTGCTTCCGTGTAACCTGTACGTGTGATTCCGTGCCGCTTGTTTTTCTGCGACTGTAATGGTTGAGTAATTGATTTAATGCTATTTCTATAAATTGGATGCCATATAAACAAGAAGTGCCTTTTGGCTTTCCGAAAAAATCTATCAAAAGCTTTTCAAGATCTACTTAAATATTAAATTATATTGATTTTTGTTTTTTAACTCAATCATATATAAATATAAAATTCAAAGATTTAAACATTGAAACTGTAATCATATCATATCAGTCTGTTGAACGCCCAGAGGATGTGAATGTGAACCTGACACAATTTTGATCAACACTGTTCATATATAAGTTGAGAAACATGTCTCAGTATATGAAACCATAGATTTTAAAAATTCAAGCCTCCATCTCGTTATTAAACCCAGATATATGTGGTTAGCATCCTTCTCACTTAAAAATTCTTTGATTTTCATGATTATTCAAACACAAAGCAATCAGTCATACTTTGACATATTAGCAGGTGTCATATATATAAAAACTTGATATATATGCATCATATATAAACTTTTAGCTATCTCACATTATCCATCCTATATAAATTTTTATAAAAATATAAGGGAATTTTTATTCAAGGGTTTTGAGCAAGCAATGCCTCCTTCAGAAACTTGTTATACAAAACTGGCTGCGGTGATCTTGCTCATACATTGCTATGATTGATTCCATTCCTAATCATCTGTGTCTCCAAACCCTCAAGGTTGATTCCATTCCTAATCATCTCTCTCCAAACCCTCAAGCAAATTTTCTCCACAACTAATAGGGGCATTGCAGCATAATTACAAAAGTAGTAGATGCAAAAGTTAGGCTATTATCTAGATATGTTCAGAACTTAAGTTTTGTTTTCCAAATTGAACCATGATTCCACTTCTTCGTTGATAGGAAGATTTGCATTTTCCTTAGGTTCAGCTACCGAGGAGTCAACACCAACTTCTTCGTTCATATGAAGATTTGCATTTTCCTTCTGTTTACCTACCAAGGAGTCAACAACAACTAAGGATGAATGGTTAGCCTTAGCTACTGAGGAGTCAACATCAACCAAGGATGGATAGTTAACCTGAATTTGGATAAGGCCAAATTCATCTTCATAGAAACCAAGAATTGCATTTCCTTTAAGGTTTTTAGTTTGACTAGAGCTTGCTGCAGTACTAGGTGCAATTGCAATTTTCTGATGTTTGATCATCTGACTTGAACTTGTTGCAGTACTGACTGCTGAAGATAGGTGATTAAGTGGCAATTCAGCACGTCCTGAGGATGAACCATTAACCTGCGCTTGGATACGGATACGTCCTGAGCATGAACCATTAACCTCTTGATGTTTACGTTTCTTTGCTTTTGAAGGAGATGGGGTATTATGGTGTTTCCTACCTCCAAATGTAAAAATGATATTGCAATTATAGCACTCGTATCTCGGTTGAAGAGTCTTTGCGTGGTCTGGATTGTTCGTGAACCTAAACTTGCACCTCTCTCTCGACTTGCAGAAAGAACAAATTGGTTTATAACTTTTTAATTGCGCAACAATTTTATCTTTCTCCTTTTTCTTGGCTCTGTAGACGTCCATGGACACATTTCTTACGAATTCCAACATAAGACCATCACACGGATGATGACCAACTTCTTCCATTGTCGATTCAATTCCAACTTATTCTCAACTTAAGTTCTGCAGAGGCAAGAGCTCATTACTAATTGGTAAACATATCTATAAAATTTAAAGAGATATCTCATACATCCAGGATTCTGAATAAACAAATTCATTTGAAACAATACTAACAATATGACTCCATTCCAGGATTTCTTCGTTACACCAAAATAAATTAATGGATATGAACTGTATACTAGGATATGAAATAGGTAGATATTCTCAGATATGATGACAGGTGCTAACTTATATGGTCTTTCGTTTCTCCGTTTTATAATAAACAGTTAGTAAATAAAATACACAGAACGATCTACAATTTTTCATAGTTGCAAGTTTTATGTGAAACGCCACAAGTCAGTGAAGTCCATACCGTAGAAACTGGATAACCGATGTCGCAGAGAGTGGTAGAGGTAGGAAAATGGCACTGTAGAGAGACGGAGAAAATCTTCCTTACCTTTTGGTTGTGTTATGGCCGCAAATGGAAAATCTTCCTTACTTTTTGTGCTTCCTCAATTCCCTACATACCTTCAAAACTTTAAACGGTCGAATTCTGTTAGCATGCAATTTCTACTTCTTTAAATCTCCACTAATCTCCTATCCATAATTGTGCAAAATGACATAAATGATTTATTCAGTGAATTTAAATTCCAAAATAACACTGCCAATATATTTCACTTACTTGAAGGAATGGAAGGAATTCGAGCTGCAAGAAGAGAAGACTGTGAATTTCCATGGCATCGATGAGCGAGTCTAGAACTGTTTTGAGCGCCGTCAAATTCCATCGCTGGAAATAAAAGAACACTGAATGAGGAGAAGTTTGAGTTGTCAAGTGAGAGAAAATCTTTCTTGCTTTTTCGTTTTTTTTAAAGATTGCTTTTTGCTTTCTGTTTTTTTCTTTAGTTTTTTTTTTCAAGTTTGCTTTTTTGCTTTCTGTTTTTTCTTTTAAGGAATTTAACCTTTACCTTAACATTCACTTACAAAAACCACTGGTTACTGTGTAATTGTTGTTCTGTATTTTTTAATTTTTATTTAATATCTTTATTAATAAAAATATATATATAAAATAAATTATAAAATAATTGATACACAATTAACCTAAAACATTAATAATTTAAACTATATAAATCCAACAGCACATATCAATAACCTAAAACATTAATAACTTAAACTATATAAATTCAACAGCACATGGATTATGGAATTTATAAATAGCCTCCTTTACCTTCATTACATGGATTATAGAATTTATAAATAGTCTCCTCTACCTTCATTAATAGTTTAAACTATATAAACTCAATATTTTTAGAATAAAAAATTTATTATAAATTTAGAATAGTAAATATAAAAATAGTCATAATGTTTTTTTTTTAAACTCTAATTTATTAATAAAAAATTAAAAAAATATCTTTGAATTAATTAATATATATCTTAGTGTATACAATATTGATTGTTTTTGCTATGTAGTAAATATTGTTTATATTTAATTTTTTTTTTTGGAAAAACTTTAAATCAAACCATATAGATATAACTTGAACCAAGTATAATAATAATTGTTTACTATGTTTAATTATATCGTGAAAATAAATGTATGTCTATCTTAATGAAGTAATTACTTATGCTTTAGACCTTTTATTTTTCTCTTTTAGAAATTTACTTCAAAGTACTTTGTAGAGAGATAACTTGAATGGATTATATAACTATTCATTATCTTTTGGTAGTTGGATTAGATTTAAATAATTATTGAGTATTGTTTAAATTAATTCATTAAAAAATCATTTTTTATATTATCACATTTCACATTATTTAATACCTAAAACACTACTTGAATAAGGAATTTTATCAAGTATTTTTCTTTTTTAATCCAAAGTTTGAACTTAATGGTAGCTCCATGTTTTTTTAGGCACATATGTTTTCATTTATAGTGGGGAGGTCTCCAACAATAGCAGCTATGTTCTCATTGCCACTTGGCATGTTTTCACTCTAGTTGTTTATGAATAATTTCACAATTTGAAATTCAACATAATACCATAGTTTCCTTGCAAAGTTTTGTCAATTGTTCCAAAATAAATAAGCTACATAATAACAATTAACTTAAGTATAAAGATGTTTGTGAAAAAAATGGTTTCCTCCAAAGTGCCTTTAAATTCGGTTCATTATTCAAGGTAGAAATTATAGTATATAACATTAAAATTATAGAGAGAATTTGAATGAAATCCCAACTTCAAAGCAAATCCATTGCCTCATCTATTTTCGTGGAGTCATTTTAGAATGCCTTTGTTAGTCTTAGACAATTCTCCTTGTTTGTTTAGTGCTTGTAGTTACACTTGTAGTAGTCCTTTTTCCTCTTAAAGAAAAGAGGAACTGAAATACTTGATGAAACAATCAATTATCTATATTATTCTCATTTTTGGATTAATACAATGGAATGTAGATGATGTATAACACTTAAAAGAATCCCTTCAATTTAGATGTTGTTGTTGGGGATATGAAACCCACCAAAGTCACCTAAGACTTGCACCGAGCCCTAATTGTATAAATAAGTTGCCTATGTAATTTTGATTTTTGATATTGATTATAAGTGGAGTTTTTATAGACCAAGTTAAAAGTGCACATGCACAAACAAAAGATAAAAGAGATGGGACAAAAGACTTACCTCTTTTTCATATTTGACCTTGTCTACCTCCGTAATATGAAAAAGACATGTTGCACAAGAAAACCCAATGAAAATTATAACAATTTTCCATTTTCTAACCCAAAAAAATATTGATATCTAAGAATTTGGCCCTCTCAATGCAAAATTAACATCCACAAGTATGAATCCAGACATCATGTTTCTAAAGGCCTCTCCTAATTTTCAATTGAAATGAAAACAAATACAATAATTCCAACCTCTCTAAGGCTTCAAAAGGCCATGACTTTATATATATGTTTTATTAATAAAATTCAATGTTAACATCAAAATAAATCTTAACAATATATTCCAAAACAATGGACAAATTTAACTACAAAGTTCACATGAAAATGATTTTTTCATTATGTTAAATCCCTTTATATAATTAATATATATTTTTGATGCATTTTAAAAAATTAATATTTACTTTATTTCCTCCACACTATTAAAATTAGAGTAGTCTAAACCTTCTACCTTTTGGTTGATTTCCAACAATTGTTTCCATTTGATTTCGCCCGAAATCTGTTAATGAATGGTTGGATTTGAATATTTGAGTGACCAAGTTTCTACAATGGGAGTGCCCCAGGGGTTTTACAGCATGTTGAATCCATTTATGCATTCAAAAATACAATTTAAATAACAAAAAATAGAGATTCTGTCCATATTTAAATCGTTGGATTCTGACCAAAAACACCAAAAGGTAGAATGTTTAGCCAACTCGATTAAAAATTATCATGATGTAACCTCTTACAACCAAAGACGATTTTAACCTTCTAAAAAAACAAAATACCTCAACCTCCACATTCCTTTTATCTTTAGTGGTTAGTTACAAAGGAAATTTATTAAGAATGCCAAAGTGGTATTTCAATGGGAATTAGGTATTGAATGATTAGAAACTTCAAGGAATAAGTGATCTGTGTGTGTGTGTGTGTGTGTGTCAATTGAGTTTAGCTCGAGTGGTTGGGAGGGATGAGTTTTAACCTTCCCATCTGGGTTCAATTCCCACAAGTGACAAGTTGAGCTCACTATGAGCACTGTTGTGATGACTTTGAGCCCCAATTGTTGATGTACTTGTTCCCTAAATATTGTGTTTTATGCATGACAAGATTTCCCTATAGGGTTGAAACTTGTTGGCACACTTTAGTATCTTTTCTCTTGAATTCCATTGTGGATTGGGGTTGTTAGTAGGTTAAATGTTATCTAATGTTGTTACTATTTTATTTGTATTAACAACCCTAAGGATGGAAATTTATATGGTTAAGATTCAAGAAACCTCTAGGAAGAGGTGGAATTTTCTAAGTTGCATTAATTTCCATGGTGTGGAAGATTTCTACATGGTATTAGAGATTTTATGGATGAGATCATCTATATGTAAGATGGAGTTGGTATTTCAAATATGGTGCACATGGGAGAGGTTCTTAACCTTGTTAAGGTTGTCGAGCATAAAACTCTCATTTACTTGAGAAAAACACTTGGACCTTTGGAAGGATTAATTCTTCTTCATATTGTAAATTTTTCAGGATATGGATATGGTATCTTGATTGTCCTCTAACACTATGTGTATTGTTTGATGGTATGTGTAAACTGGAGGTTTGAGACATATGACATATGGTAGGTCAATATTCAACAAGTTTCAAGAACAAGAGGGAGGCATGAGTGTGGAGCTTGGTGATGATGCTTCTTATCCTATGAGAGGAATGGCTCCATTTCCTTCCAGGCATCTTTATGTGATGTTCTTGAGTTGGGTGATGTTTTATTTACACCTAGTTTGTAGAGGAATATTCTTTCAATTTCTTGTATGAAAAAATATATAGTGGAGAGTTGCATTTGAAGGATAGAAATGCACTACCAATGACTTAGTCTAGCTATTCCAAGGACTTTGGCCAAAGGTGTATGAGAGGGTGGCATTTATAGGTTACTTGTTGATCCAATGGCACTTGTATATTACAATGAAAAGATGGAAGATCCTTCTTTTGAGGAGGCACATGCATAATGAAATTTCATGGATATAGGATTAAAACCTATTGTGGAATAAAAAAATGAATCAAGGATTGTTGTTGATGGGAGTAATGAGAAATAAAATTAGTGTTTATTGCTAAAAAATTCTCACAAAAGAGGGATTTGATTATGATGAGATATTTGCATTGGTTTCTATATACATTTCCATCCATACCATTCTTGTGTGGTGTATTTGTTATATTATTTGCATGGTTAGGTCCATGTGTTGTATGTTGTGCTAGGCATGTTGGGGGGTTTGGGTGTGGAGCCCCAGGAAAAAAAATTAGGTTGTTTTTTTTTTGGTTTTTTGGCCAATGTTGTTTTTGCCCATTATAATACAATTCAGGATATTGAATCTAATTCGAGTTAACGTATTAAGGATTGGATGATGTAGAATCATATATATTGTATTGTAAATTGTGAATTTAATACATGAGAGTTAGAGGTGAAACTCTAAAAAAATGTTGGTTTTCCCGATCAGAGGTTTTCAGAGTAAATTTATGAGTACTATGTGTGAATGCTATTATTTTTTTCTTTTCTATTTTATAAAGAATCTATGTGTGCATTGCTATAGTATAAAGGTTTAAAACTTACTTTGGTATCATAGTAGTTATTGGCTTCAAGGGGCAGCCTTTGTTTCTAAGGGTTCCATTTTATTGGTTCTATGATAAATTTGGTTCCGGTGGGAGCTATGCAGTGGTGATTCTTGTGGCGAAAGAGAATGACAAATAGTTCTAAAATATGGATCAAGAAATTTAATTGGAGAAAATTTGAGCTATGAATCTCAAGATGGGAGGATCTTTTGGTAAACAAAGAATAATGGAACGTTGTGGATCCTAGTATTGCACCTCCAAGTATGTTGATGGAAGATTGGATGATGTTGGATAGGAAGAAAAAGAGAACAATATGGTTGGGTATTTCAGATCTAGTGTTATTCAATGTCTTGGGAGAAGCTACAACCAAGGAATTATAGAATAAGGTAGGGTATTTGTATCTATTTAATTCCTTGGTAAACAATTTTTTTCTTTGGAAAACGTTGTACCTCCTGAGGATGAATCATGGATACTCAGTGATAGAGAATATAAATGTCTTTAATACTATGGAAAGTCAGTTGTTTTTTATTGATTTTAAAATCTATGATGAAGATAAGTTCATTAGTTTACTTTGTTCTTTTCCAGATTCATGGGATAGCCTGGTTGTAGCTATTGGGAGTAATGCAACCACATTAAATTTTGATGATGCAGTTTTATCCTTGGTATTAGAAGAAATGAGGAGGAAAAATATGGATGTTCAGAGCTTGGGTGCCTTATCTATAAGAGGACATTCCCTAGATAGAGATAAAAATAAGTCCTCAAGTGAGAGATCTAAATCTCTTGGAAAATCCTTAAGGAAATGTGGTAAAGTTGGGAATTACAAGAAGGATTGTAGATATAAAGGTTTTGATAAAGGGAAGGGATGTAATGATGTTATTTCCATATAAGGGAAGACCTCTTTAGATGAAGGAGGGGATATGTACTTGTCTTCTTCAAGCACTCATACAGATCATAATGTAAGCCTGATTGATTCAAGTGTTTCTTTTCATATGACACCCCATAGGGAGTGGTTTTGTGAATATGAAAAGTATAATGGAGGGGAAATTTTCCTAAGGGATGAATTGACAACAAAAATCATGGGAAGGGGAAAATTCAAATTATTGCTCAAGGATGGAAGGATTATAACACTCCTTGGGGTGTTGCACATTCCAGAGATGGATAAAAACTTGATATCTATAAGTAAGATGGGTGATGAAGGTGTATATACTATGTTTGAAATGGAAATATACAAATTGGTTCAAGGAACAATGGTTTTGATGAGGGCAATTCGAAATGGACCTCTATACAAGTTGTTGTGAAGAACTATCACTAGTGGGTGTAACAACTATGTTGTTCATGAGGGTGGAAATGAATAAGAAAAAATCCCTAATGTCTCTAGATAAAAGATAATGTTTTGGCATTGTTGGCATAGGGGCAGACCAAGGGTTCAACGCTACAACAACGCACCAACAACGCCCTAACTACTGGCCCTTTCAGAAACACCTGCGAAGCAGATGAACTCTCACCCTAGGTAGAGGAAGGGGTGGTTGCAAGACTCAGGTGTATGCAACCTTAGCTGGGACATAAATATGTGATTATAATACGTAATGGAGCACATAGCATTGTTAGTTCATAATTATTTAACCAATATCTACCTCGTAGATACAACAGAGCATCACAACATTCACCCAGATCTAATGTAGTTAAGCACTTAGCATAAGTAAAGGGATTAGATCTAGCAGATTCAAGCACTAAGCACATTCACATATGTCATATCTAGCATCCAGAGTTATCATAAGCACAAAGAATAAACATATCTATCTATTCATATCAAATCACTTAGCAAGTAAAGAAAGACATAAACACATAAGAACATCACACATAGAAGAATAAAACAATATTTAAGTGGTTCACCCCCACCCTAGGGCTACATCCACCAACTCTTCTTCTTTATTAGCTTCATTCAGTCATCTACATGCACAGAGCCACAAAAACCCTCCTCTGCATAGGACAGGAGATCTGCATGCACCTCGCCAGATCCTTCTTCCTTGAGTTAGGTCTAGCACAAAGCCTTTCACAGTCTGTTACAACCACTTTCACTTAGCTCTGCAAGTTTCTCACAATATGCACAGAGAATCTACAAAACATACTTGCACTTATCTTATCGGCCTCTTACTTATGTCACCTAGCTACTTATTTATACTTTACAAAATAGGGCTAATCATGGGTAAACCCATGGGCTGACATCCCATACCCTTTACATAATACCATAACCCAAAAAGGACCCAAAAAGGGGTAGATATCCCGTGATCTCCGCTTCGTCTTGTGCTCCATCTTCGATAGGCTATCGAAGTCCCAAAATAGGTCAAACTTGACCAAGGATCTCCCAAAAATTGGTCAAGGGCCAAAAATCCCCCAACACTCACCTGTGACTCATCCCGAGTCACTCTGATCTGACTAGTTCTACTTCAAAATCCTCGAGCTTGGTTCGAGCTGCTTCGACTTGCTGCTTTGCTATGACCTCCTGTTTAGAGAAATCTTGGATGACTAACTCGTTGATAGGTCCCTCTAGATGTTGTTTAACTTTAGAGACAAACTTCTCTAGCTCTGCTCCTTGGCCTTCTACCTCTGTAAACAATTGATAAGCCTTTTCTTGTACAGGTTGGAGTTTCTGATTTACCTCCATAACTTTTCTCTGGATAGTGTGGATCTATTGCTGAGCGGTCCGTTGCTATTGGGACCGCTTCATTCTTTCCACAACTAACAGGGGCTTCAACTGCGCCTGTATCTTTTCGGCTTGATACTTTGCCTATTGGAGCTGTGACTCCAATTCCTTCAGTTATGGGTTCTCCGTGAGCTGTTCATAGGTCTAGGCACTGTGATCAGTAAGTTTCTTGCATTCCATAGCAAGGGAATTTATTCGCTCAACTGCGCTTCGAGCAGTTGCTTCTCTTTGATCCCTTACATCCTGTGGGGTCTCAGGCACTGTGCAAAGCTCTAAGTATACTATGTATTGTTGTAACCGTTGGATGACTTCTGCGAGATGTTCTACTTGCTGTAGGACTCGATCCTTTATCTTTATTTCTATTACTGTCACAAAGAGAAGTGCTTTACTGACCGCTTATTTCACTTCAAGTTGCTCGGCGAGAAACTGTTCTTTTCCTTGCTGTAGTTGTGCATTTTATTCATCAAAATTTTCTTGGAGATAAATCTTTTCCTCTTTTGTAGCACTGCGTTTCTCTACGAGTACGCCTTGTACTTGCATCAAATCCTGGGTGGATTGTTTTGTTTCCTCTTGTGCTTGTCAAAGGTGAGATTCGACTGTATCTGCTAGGCGGTGGAGTTGAGCTGGCTCATCTCCCAATTCTGGTTCTCTAGACGTAGTGGAGACTGCGCGGATGGATTGTATGGCCTTATGTACCCCTCGAAGTTCAATCTCAATTCGATCATATATCTCCTCTTTCTTTGCTTCTTTCTTCTATGCTATTTCCAACGAAACATCTTGTAGGGTTGCTATGAGGAAGTCAAAGTCATCAGAGGTGAGGATAGTCTACATCTTGGTCATGGTGGCCTTCGATTTATTTCGGGAGGAAGGTTTCAGAGGCAAGCCTTTCCTCTTTTTTAGGGGATCAACCTCGTCTCCTTGCTTCTGTTCAATTTCTTTGTCATCCAACTCTTCGCCATCACCTCCTTTCTCTGGTGATATGGAAGCAGTCTTCACAGATGCGCTATTTATTTCTTGGGCTTCTTTGGTCTTCTTTGTTCTAGTAGGTCCATGTGTATACTGCCTAGTTTCTGGGATGTTGATGTCAGATATCTCCACAAGGTCTGCTAGAATAAGGAGGTCCACCGACTAGTCCTTAGTGATCTTCTCCAAGTCCTCCTCCATCAGCTTGTAGTAGGATTGAAGTTGTTGCTTGTTTTCATCGGCGTGCACTATGATGTAAATAAAATGTCGATCTGTACTGAAATTCATCAAAGGCCGGAACTAATGTAAAGTGTTTGGAGTCATGCGAGGCTTGGACTGGATGGCTATCTTCAGCTGGTTGTAGTTGGTATGAAAACAAACATTTGACTGCCACTGTTTATTCATATCATTTGAATACCACAACGTACTGAACTTCGCATCTAGTGGTTCAAAAGGATCGATGTTTGGGAAGGTTGTACCTTCCGGCATATCCCAGGAAATAAAATCTATAGGGGTCAAGAGCCAACTCAAATGAAATTTGTATCCTTGATCCTGTGCTTATCTGCAGTCAAGCTACAACTGGTTCACCAGGTACTTTTTCCAGTTCATCTGAAGGCCTTCTACGCACTTCCCTGCGAGGTTGAGTACAAAAGTGGTGACTTGGGTAGGTCAGTTATTTCTTACTAACTCCCCTTCAATTAGATGACAGGCCAGGCACACTACGCCACTCTGGATAGAAGCTACCTTGTAGCCTCACGTTCCCTTCTCGACATCGTCATAAGTGTCCTTGATCTTCTGTGCTAGAGCACGATCCATGTATTTTTCGAGGTAAAACTCTTGTGGATCAGGTCCTTGCATACTCAACCCTATGATCCGATTGATCAACATCAAATCAACTGTTATCTGGTGGTTTAGCCACAAATAACCACCATGGTAGCAAGACAACAGCATATTGACACATGTATTCACCTCCTGGTGTCTTCCAAAGTGGGGAATCTTCATGACATTCAGTAGGGTGGACTATGTGAGGTCCATAGTCCACTGCTGAGGGACGATCTTCGAATTTCTCCCTTTAGTTCTAGTCAGGTACTTATGTGGGGTGATCATGTTATAGACATTGCGATCTCCGAGGTTGAAGTCACTAAACTTCAACACTACAATCTTATCTTGGTCTGCTCGAACTGCGTGGATCCCCTTCGGAAGGTACGTAGTGACCAAGGCGTACTCAAAATATCTCAGTACGTTGTCTCAATTTACTGCGCTGCTTAGAGGTGGTATGTAGGTGGGTAATATAGTCGGGATCAATTTGGCATTCGCTAGATCATCTTTGTGCTTGGTTCTCTTTTCATCTGATGGTCGGGATGGTCTGTCTCCGTGAGCAGTTGATAGAGAGGCTTGTAGTCCTCTCGTGGATGATGCTTATACACCTGTAGACATCGGCATGACTCTTTCAGTCATCAGGTCGATGAGAACTTCTTCAATATCTTTCTCTGTAGTGCTCAATTCGTTTGACATACACACTCGGGGTTGGAAATCTTTAGGTTCGGAGCGTAACTTAGACACTGCAATAGGATAGAGGGAAATAACGAAATAATCATTGTGTAAAATCAACAAGCAACGAGGTCAAATTCACGTTTATCAAAAGTGTTCTTGGTGCATGGCACAATGGGATAAATAGGTAACTCGGCAACAGGTCGTTTGCAATGGGTATGAAGCCTTCATTAACTCTGTTCTCTTCATTATGTCGTGGTCCAACATTATGGTGGTGAGCCATAAATTCCTTTCTACCCATTCGGAGGTTCGGTCGAACAATTATAATGTCTCCAATGGCTATATTGCTTCGTCGTGGCGAAGTACCATGCGACACTGTTCTGATATCTCGACGAAGCTCCAATTTTGAAAAATTTTCTTCTGCGAGGTTGCTTCTGTATCTTTCTGCAACTTTTCAATCTTAGCCCTCTTCTTACTTAGTTTTCTATCCTTCTTTCCAGTGAGCTTCATATCGGTATTCCTTTTCCCATTTTGATTTTTATCTTCTCTTGACATGGTGACTTTGCGTTGTTGAGCTTCTTTCTTGAGATTCGAGGGTGATACTTCTTATTTATCTGGAATAGGTACTTCAATCTTCTGCAGGTCCTTTAGTGTTCTTGCAACTTCGACATCTATGTTGTTGTTGTTAAATAGATTCAATCTGTTTTCTTGTTCTTCAATCAAGTGTGTGATCCTTCTAGTTATAAAATCTTTTAACTCTTGCTTTTGTTGTTCTAAAACTTCTTCTTCTTCTTTCCTTCTGGCCTGATCTCTTTCAATCCAAGGTTTTCCAAGAAACATGGTAAATGGGATCTTGTCCTCAATAAATTTAATGATCTCAAAATCTTCCACTGTCAAAGTTCCATTGACAGTCATAGGTAGCTTGGTAAGTCTTCCACATAGGGTTATCAATTTTACTCTGAATAATCCCATTCCTCCCAGTGAAGGAATCATAGCAGGATTTCCTAAAAGTTCCCAAGTTCTTTCTTTCATAATATTCACCTGTGTTTCCTCATCCAGAACACAACCAACGTCGAAGTCTCCTATTTTTTATTCAATGCATTTTTTTTCTTTGAAGATCTCTAATAATCTGACATGTCGGTGGTCATTTAGGGTTTCTTTCATATGTAGCGATACTTTTTCTGATTCTTTCTGGGGTTTTTCCATAATCTTAGTTTCTAGATCTCCCTAGGGTTTTCATGTCTCATGTTCATTTATTCAAGATTAGCAATCATTTTAGGGCAATCCAATACTTCGTGGTCCATATATTTTCAACAAAGACAACTAGGTCTTCTTCCAGGGAATTCCTTAGCAAGATGTCCCATTTTTTTGCAACTGTAACAGAGGTTTAATCCTCTCTTTATTTTAAATGATCCCCAACCTTTCCTGTATTGCACATTAGGACCATAGGGGTTGACCTGCAACAAATTCTTTCTAGGATCCTGCATCCATTTGTTAGCCCAAACATTCTTTCTATGCTTAGGTATAACATATATTTCAATATTCTTGTTAGATCTACTCATATCAAACCTTCTTTCATCTATCAGTACCCTAGGCTTCAAACTAAGACAGACTCTATCAAACATACCTAGATCCATACTGTTGAAACAAAAAATTCCACTTATCTTACTTCTACAGAGTACAAATCTTTCAGATTCAAAACTTTTCAGTATTCTTACCTTTATCAGAGCACAAAGCTTGCAAATCTTACCTCTTTTAATAAAAAATTCTCACTTTTACCATTCTTAGAGAAAAAATATTTCAGATCTTACCTCTTTTCTTCAGATCAGACTTCTTTCTTTAGCACAGATCTTGTCAAACTAAGTAGAGTATTGCGCACTAGAGAAACATATCTATGCATAGAGATTTCACATTTTCAGGATAAATATTTTCACAAATCTTCTTCTTTCTTAGTTCCTAGCAATCACAGTTTCAGGTCCCAGCAACGAAACCATTTTTTGGCACAGGGGCAGACCCAGGGTTCAATGCTACAACAACACACCAACAAATCCCCAACTACCATCCCTTTCGCCAACACCTGCGAAGCATATGAAGTCTCACCCGAGGTAGAGGTAGGGGTGGTTGTAGGACTTAGGTGTCTGCAACCTTAGCTGGGACACAAAAATGTGATTATAATACTTAATATAGCACATAGCACCACGAGTTCATCATTATTTAACCAATATCTACTTCGCAGATACAAAATAGCATCGCAACATTCACCCAGATCTAATGTAGTTAAGCACTTAGCATAATTAAATGGATCAGATCTAGTAGATTCAAGCACTAAGCACATTCACCTATGTCGGATCAAGCATCCAGAGTTATCATAAGCACAAAGCATAAACAAATCTATCTATTCATATCAAAGAACTTAGCAAGTAAAGAAATATATAAACACATAAGAACATTACACAGATCATAATAACACAGTATTTATGTGGTTCACCCCAACCCTGGGGCTACATCCACCAACTCTTCTACGTCCACAAAACCCTACTCTGCATAGGACAGGAGATATGCGTGCACCTTGCCAGATCCTCCTTCCCTGAGCTAGGTCTAGCACAAAGCCTTTCATAGAATGTTATAATCACTTGCACTTAGCTCTGCAAGTTTCTCACAATATGCACAGAGCATCTACAAAACATACTTGCACTTAGCACTTAGCTTATTGGCCTCTTAATTATGTCACCTAGCTACTTACTTATACTTTACAAACTAGGCCTAATCATGGGTAAACCCATGGGCCAACATATCATACCCTTTACATAATCCCATAACCCAAAAAGGACCCAAAAAGGGGTCAAGATATCGCGATCTCCGCTTCGTCATGCGCTCCATCTTCGACAGGCTATCAAAGTCCCAAAATAGGTCAAACTTGACCAAGTATCTCTCAAAACTTGGTCAAGGGCCAACATGCATCAAAGAATGGGACATATCAAAGAGAAGGTATTTCAAACATTGCATGGGAAATGAATGTTTGAAGGTGTGTCTAATTTCACACGAGATTTTGATTTCTATGAACATTTCATATATGGTAAACAAAATCGAGTAAGATTCTCAGCTAGTGCTACAAGAGAAAAGGGAATCTTAGAGTTAGTACAAAATGACATGTTTGGACATGTGCTTGTTCCTTCATTAGGTAAATATGTGTACTATGTTTCATTCATAGATCGTTTCTCGAGGAACACATGGATTTTTTTTATCCACATTAAATTTGAGATCTTTGGAAAATTTAAAGATCTTAAGGCTCTTGCAGAGAATCAAGCATAGATGAAAATAAAGGTGTTGAAGAAATATAATGATGGAGAGTTATGTGGAAATGAATTCAAGGAAGTAACCACATTCCACTAAGACTGCAATGTTTCTTATTGTATTGCCACAGTTCTACCAAGAAAAAAATTAATTTGATAAGCCAAATACATTGGAGAACACTATAAGAAAGGCCAATTTCTATTATGATTAGTATAGGCATAAGAAAGAGCCTTATAATGATTGATATTGGAATTATTTTTCATGAACATAAACTTGGATCCATCTCTCAAATTGCATAAAGAACAAATTGGTTTATACCTTTTTAATTGTTCAACAATTTTCTCTTTCTCCTTTTCGTTGGCTCTGTAGAATTCCATGGACACATTTCTTACAAATTCCAAAATAAGAGCATCACACAGTTCATGACCAACTTCTTCCATGGTAGATTCAATTACAACTTATTCTCAACTTAAGTCCTGTAGAGACATGAGCTCATTACCAATTGGTGAATGTATCTATAAAAAATAAACAGATACCTAATACATCCATGACTCTGAATGAGCAAATTCATTTGAAACAATACGAGCAATATGACTCCAGGATTTCTTTGTTACACCAAAATAAATTACAGGGTAAGAATTGATTACTAAGATACAAAATAGGTCGATATTCTCATATATGATTATAGGTGCTAACTTATTTGGTCTTTCGTTTCTCTGGGGCGTTTTATAATAAACCATTAGTAACTAAAATACACAGAACGATCAACAATTTTCATGGAAAATTTATGTCAAAACCAACAAGTCACTGAAGTCAAATTCCATTACGGGAAATAAAAGAATAGTGAAATGTTGGAAATAGTAATTACAAGTTAGTGAGATTTACGTCTCCTCCAATTTGTGTGTCAATTAGTTATTCAGTCTCTCATTCTGCAACTACAATTTATTTAGTTTACATTTATGTCTATGTAAACTTAGTCTTTATTATTTGGAAAGAAGGAGCCTCAATTAATGAAGTCAATATTTATCTTTCTCAAGTCTAGTTAAGTAGGTAACTGTCAGTCGAATTTATTTATGTCTTAAATGGTAAGTCGGTTTTACTTCTGTAAGAAGTCTCATTCATAGTCTATATAAATTTGAGTTTGTAAGAAGTCAAGATGCATATGCAGAGAGGTAGAGAGAACAGAGTCGTGAAGAATAAAACCAACAACAACTCTGGATTCGAAGAAGTCTTAGAGCACAAGCTTGTTGTCTGTAAAGTTAGTAGAGGTCGTTGGAGCTGAAGCTCGTCACAATTATCATATTTTTGTATTAGCATTCAATGCCAAAGTTTAATATATATCAAGTATTTTGATTGTTGTCATACTCACATGTATTTATGATCTTTACTCTATTTATGAGTTTATGTGCTAATCATAGAACTATGTTGTTTCTACATCTATAAATCATTCATTAAGTGTTTTATCACACCATGCAGTAAATCAAGTAGTTTTCCCACTACGTGATAAGTTGTGAGAGTTTAGTGACGAAGTTTGTGGCGTGTAGTATTTTTTCACTACACTGTGAAGAGTAAGTCTGGATGTTGTAGATCCAAGATCTAGTATCAAAGAAGGTTCTATTAGAGTAAGTTTAATCAGAATTTTTTTTATCATAGCAACATCTTTTTTGAAAGGTGAAATATATCGTCTACTTCAAATCTACAACCTCCCACTTTTACATGAAAGAATTATGAGTTATGGTCCTTGACCATGAAGATGTTGTTCTAAGGTCAATATGTATGGGATATAGTCAAGAAGGGCTATGTGGAACTAGTATATCAGGAAACATACAATGCCCTCACACAAGCTGAGAAGGATGCCTTAAAATATCAAAGGAAGAAGGATGGAAAGGCAATGTTTTACATAGATCAATCCATGCATGAAAGAATACTCCCAAGAGTTGCATCATAAAAGTAAGCCAAGGAAGCATGGGCCATATTAAAAACCTCGTATCAAGGTATGGACAAATTCAAGACCTCAAAACTACAAATTGTTAGAAGATATTTTGAAACTCTGTCAATGAAAGATATAGATTCTGTAGATTCCTTTTATACCCATGTCATTGGCCTAATAAATCATAATAAGTATCATGG
>SNQJ01S0000770.1:23835-38248 GCA_010110895.2 Picea sitchensis | reverse complement strand
ATATGTGTGTATTGGCCATGATAACTTATTTCTGTGATTGTTGTTCATTTACCGTACCAAATCAAAATACTTCATAATGAAAAGTATAGATAGACTGTATTGAAATTGCTACTAATATGCAGAGTATAGGTGGAAAATAATAAAAGTCCCAAATACATTCTATTTATCTATTATCATAGCAAAGGTATATGATACAGTAGATCATAGAATGTTTGACAACAATAACACTTATTACAGTCAATAGGTCGTTGACCAAAATTATTACAACTTGGGTTTTCCATCGACCCAAGAACCCAATAATAATCTAAACAAAGTTTTTCAAAAGTCCACAAAAAACTATCTATGACGAAATTGAGTGTGTGCATGGACCGGTGGAAGGAGAGTGGAACCCGAAAACCTTTTGTGGACATGTCGCTTCTTTCACCAAGTGCACTGTCTTTTATCCCAACTTGCGAGGAAGCCAGATGATAGTATTAGTAACTTACTAATGTTCAAACCATTTAAATAATGAAGTAGATAATTGACTCAAAGTTTAACTTATCTTAGCTTCCGATTGAATATCAGACTGTTTTCATTCGCCTTGCGAAATAGTCAATCCACGAATCAAGAGGGGAGTGGGTGCATAATCCATCTGATGGGTTCCCTAGCAAGAACAAAGGGACTCATCATCAACTTATATAAATGCGAATTTCACTTGCGAAAGTAAGAGAAGTAAGCAAACATTTAATCCAATTATGTGGCTTTGTAACCCCTATACATGTCTATAGAATATGAAATACAGAGAAAAATTATAAACAGGAAGTGCAAAATCAAATCAAAGGGAAGTTGCTTGTAAAGATTAATGCAATAGACATATAGCGACCAAAAGATAAAATGATACCAGTATCATTGAAAAATTCCTTTTACAGAGTAATCATCAAAAAAATTACTTAAAGGTAATTACCAAAATCTTTACAGGGGACCAATTAACAAAAGGAATTTTATTAAGATGAAACTAAGAACGAATCATAGAGTTGAAAAGTATAAACATAGATTACCTTTAGTTCCCGTAATTATAGTAAGCAATTACAAAGACGCAAGGGATGCGATCTGGGTATCTTTAATTAAGGTAATCACCTAATTGACTTGTTTAAAATTTATTAACGCAATAACAAGACCAAACCCCACGAAAACCTTTTCCTCGCACAATCAACAAGAGATGCTGCAAATAAATTCGGGATGTAAAGAAAGTTAAAAGAAAAACAAGAAAACCTTGTAATACAGTGCACCCGAATCTAGGTTTCATTTTCATGAAAAACTCCTATGCAAGAAATCCCTAAAATTAAACTTGATGGAGATGTAATTATAAGGGACGAAATAACAATCGAATGTCATGGCCAAGCTAGTTGTATGATTTAATAGAGATAGTTCATCAATAAATACAGACGAAATTCAATAAACGAAGTATCCGGGAAAGACATTGTAGAGACATAAATAATCCTGGACGAAGCACGATTCTTCATAGAAAGAGTATTCTAATATTAGTGAATTGCATATGGATAAATGTGATTAAAAAAAATAAGGTTATTAACCAACTATGCAATTAGTTTGAATGAGAATGTAACCATACAAAGACTAAATAGCTAAGTCTGTAACAAGTTTAATAAGTGCAATAAACTTCACAAATTTTGGTTAAGTATTGGATTAGCAAGAACAACACTATAACCTTTTGGCAATGACCTTCATCTAGGGCATGGACATACTGTGTCTCTAGAATGATGTTTAGGTTGCACAAAACTTGATGGAAAATGGTCACGGGGTGCAACAACACTATTCAAACCTAAAACCAAAACATTTGAAAGAAAATTAAATGAAAGGGTTTAGCTTATGGGAATGTATTATAGTGTTTTCCGACCACGGTTTTGACTGGGGAGAAAATTAGAAGGGTATGGGCTTGGGAACTTGTAGTCAAAAGAGAAGAAACGTCGTAACTTTGTCTCTTGAACCAAACCATTTGATAAAACCTAAAGTATTAAACATAGAAGACAAGTGCAACCTTTGTCACGGTGGAATTTGGAACGAAAAGTAAATAGAGGAGCAAACACTATGGGGTTCATCCCTCAAACCCAAAAATAAAAACACAAGAAAGGTGAAAAAATCCACTAGAGAATGCATTTGCACTAGAGAACGCACATTACACCAAAAATTACATTTACAACAAGGACACAATACATCAGATAATTGTTTGCTAAAAAAAATGCATGACATTAGAGGAACCTTTTACAAAATTTACAAAGGATGTTATTTACATTATCATTCTTTTGGTGAACCCTACAAGCGCCCCTTGCCTCCTTTCCTCACCAGGGATGAACCCCATCAAAATCGAAGGTCATGAAAAGTAATAGTGAAGAAGAAAAATGTAATAAGACCTTAGGGTCGACTACGAGGGGCGTAATGGCACCTCGACCCTCTCGTTCATGGGAAGGAGCGAATGGTACACTCTCCACACTACTACCATGTGTCTCGACTGAAGTGGGATGATTTTTATGTAGATTTAGGACACAAGGTATTGGGTAGGTCATGATCTAGGTGGATATCGGTGGGCACCTACCTTTTCTAGTTGGCTCAAAATAGTTTTCTGGCAATTTTGGTAATTTACTATGTTTAGCAGTTTTTAACTTCCTGGGCCATTTTGAGGCCCTAAATGACATTTTTGGGAAAACTAGGAGAAATATGGAATTTCCTTAGATATTTCCCCCGAAATGAATCTCCTTGACGATACCTTTCCAACGGGCTATCATGCACCTAAAATAGAGACCGTATGCAAATGTTATGACCTCGAGAAGTTGATGTACCAACTTATCTAAACGGGGCGTGTTATCACCAATACTTGTCACAGGAAAAAGGGTATCCAGGTCCGCAGCCTACGTAAGAAGTGTCCAAGTGAAGCACGTAGAAAATTTCATTTCGGGCTTAAAATACTAGTAGGCGGGCAAAGATCAATTTTCAATAGCGAGGATCCATCGATGGAGCAGATCGATGCTCATCACGTAGTCGGGCCGTGAAGTTGATTAGCACCTGTCACGTAGAGTTGGTGACGTGGGGTCTTTGGGGAAGAAATCTTGGCTGTCAATTTTAGAGCAGTTCTAACCATCGATCTGAATAAACCATTTCATGATTTTGGGCATCGCGGTGTTGGGAGTCAAGGGGAGTGAAAACTTTCGAAACACGAAGCCCTGAGATTTTGCATCGAATAAGCACACGGTCACAACCCTAGGGTCGTATGGAAAGTGGGGCCAAATAAGGTGAGGGATGCATGGCCAAGGTTGTTCAACAGGATGATCATTGCAGTCGATTTCTAGAAAAATTCGACCATTGATATGGAGGAGCCATTTCGCAAGATTAGGCATCGGGACTTCTGAAAACAAGGGGAGTGATAAATCCTAATATGCAAAGCCCCAAAATTTTATAGGGGATAGACACAGGGTCATGGCCCAGGTCACATGGGACAACGGAAAGAGTTGCGCAAAGGGCCAAAACGTCGGTGTTAGCCGCAGAAAGAGGCTTCCATATTTTCATGTGCCAAGACGACTCGACCTCGTTCCGATCCCAATGAAGTATTTAATGTAGGTAGGTGTTGGTAGCTGAAACATCAGCTCAACCCATGAATGGAAAGCCAGAAAGGATTGGCCGTGGAGGCAGAATGTTAGCTCAGAGTTCCCCTATGGACGTATTTTCCTGCGATCCCATACTGATTTAAGGTCGTGTCCGATAAAGGAATTCCTGCGTAGTCTAAATGAGAAGAAGCCACGCCCTGAAGGTTCGAGCACGCCTCTGTTGGGCAAATTTTTGAGTATATTTATGAAGTTATGTTATTTTTGTAAGGGCTTGATGGCTGAGTTGGGCTCCCGATTGTAAAGTTTTAATGAACATTCTGGTTCTCTGGTTATGTATATGCATTTGAGACTTCTTGTCTAATGAAAGTCAGTTTCCTTTTTCATCTCTTTGTAACAACTATGTTAAAACACTCGTAATTGGAGGATCCATTCTAGGGTAATTATGTTGTTGTGATGCAGGTTTTATCACTGCAATATTCTCACTAGTTTTAATTAGTTTCATGTGTTATCTTTTCCCTCTTACACTAAGTAGCTCGGAATTGGAGGATCTAGTCGAGTTGTTATAGTAGCATGGTGATGAAGGTTTGATCGTCATGTTTTTATAACCGTGTTGTTTAGGCATATTTTAGTGTCAAAAACTTTAGGTCCAAGACGATCTTGTTCTTGAATCTTTTCTTCCCTAGGCTACTCGAAGACCGAATGTCCATAGTAGACTCTTACATTTTCTCACCAAGTCTTCCCTCTACTCATTTTAAATTCAACTCCCTAACTGGATTTAGATCAAGACCTCATTTTCTCATGCATTGCCTAGTCTGGTTTTCTGAGTTAAAGTGATATTCTCTTGAGCCTGCGCACATTAGACCTTCTCTAAATTATTCACAGTGACATAAAACTGATGGGCGTCGGGCTTACCTCCGTTGCAATCCAGAGGTGAACTCTAGTGAAAATGAGGATAAATATGGAAGTTCCTTCAATATTTCACCCAAAATGAATCTCCTAGACGATACCTTTCCAATGGACTATCATGCGCCTAAAACGAAGATCGTATGCAAAAGTTATGACCCCGAGAAGTTGATGAACTAACTTACCCAAACGGGGCCCACGTGACTTTTGGCGCTTCATCTCCTAGGGTTAGGTTTTTGGATGTCTAGGGTTTTTGGCATTCCTGTTTATTGTAAAAAGGTCTTCAGAGCCTCATTGTAATCATCTTCTTGTGAATGTGAGTAGCCATCACATCTCTTCTCAGAGATAAGCTACCACCATTCTAGCAAGTCTTTCACTCTGTATTTTTACAATCTCTGTACATTTATTTCATTAATATAAATCGTGTATTACTGTATATCGGAGACTCTTCTTATATTTCCAATATATCCCCATTATATTGTTGCCTCTCTTGCAATATCTCTATATATTTTTGTGTTATATCTCCGCTCTCATTTCGTGCCAAAAATAACCTGGATCAAGTCATGTCACCATTAATGTATTGTCATAACTTAAATTCCTATAGGCTATAATGGCCTAGGTTCATGTATGTTTTAGCATCCACCCCTCATGATTTTCAAACCTCTTTATTGTTGTGTTAAACCCTAGTTTGGGTGGACATAGGCTTTAATATTTTCATAGCATTGGTTAGTCATGTAACAATAGTTGCATCGCATGAATTGGATTATAATATAGTTTTGTTGGGAGATAAAGTTAACATATGTGTAGGGGTTTTTACCTTGCGCTAACAGTTGCATCGCATGCATTATGGGATAGATTTAACATATGCATAGGGTGTTAACCTTGTTGTTAAAAATTTCATGGCATATATTATGTTATAGTATTGGGATACATGGGTATATTTGTAACCATGGCTCACATACTATGAACATTAACATTCATGTCTTCTAACTTATAGTGATGCAAATAATGGTATTGTTTAATACTTGAGAATCTTCACAGAGCTTATAATAATATAGGTATATTGAGCTAATTCACCAAAATACTATAGATTAGTGTAGTAGATTACAACAGTAAATTATATGTTGGTTTAACTATCCTTCATATTTTTATATGCATGTAAGCATGGAATACTATTTATAGAGGAATTATCTTCATGTGTCATGACTAGAATTTTTTGTTAATAGACTTTAGTTTCCTGATTATTTTTTATTTATTTATTTATAGGAATTTGGGGTACATTACATATGGTTTCAGAGATGTAGGTTACAATGCTTGGACCTCAGGGAAACACCAGAATTGTATTTTTGTTTTTGAAGGAAGAATCTAACAAACATATTTATGGTTTCAGACAGAAAACATGTCTATTGTGAAAATGTCAGCACAAAATGAAGAAGGAAATAGACCCGAGGGGAATTAAAATCAAGAACTTCCTAGAAACCCAGAACATCACAATGACAAAATTTCAACTACTCAAGTATTGTGAACAATGAGGAACATTATTATAGAATCACAATTGTTTAAAGATGATAATGAAAATTTGGAGAAAGCTCAAGAAGATCAATGGGAAATAAATGAAATTTTGTTACGCAGTATAGTAACAAAGAAGAGTCTAAAATATAATGAGAGGGAAGAAGAGGTCAGCAAACATTCCTCAAGGAATTCTAGTCACGAAATAGAAAAAGAAGACAGTTATTCTGAGGAGACACACATGACCGAAAACAAGGCATATACAGGAAGGAAAAGAAAACAAGTGGACCACCTGGAAGGTTAGTTCAAAAATATAATACCCTCCACCTTCGATGGAGAATTAAAGACTGGTGAGGAAGTTGAAGCATTCCTGTTAGACATTAAGAAATACTTTCAGATTTATAATTACTCTAGTAACATGAAGGTTAGAATGGTCATTTATAACTTAAAGGGAAAAGCTAGTATATGGTGGAAAGACCTGAAGCTAGCGAAAGGATTGAAGGAAAAATGAATGGAATAGTCATAATTCAAAAAGAGTTTCAAGAAGAAGTACTTATCAAAAAGATATTACGAAGGAAAGGATAAGGAATTCTACGAACTGTGACTAGGGAAAATGGCTATGGATGATTTTATTAGCAAATTCCTAGATCTGTTGAGGTTTGTGCCTTATATCAAAGAAGATAAGGTAAAAATACAAAAAAATTTAATTTGTCTACCACAATCATACAAAGACAAAATTGAATTTGATAATCCTAAGTCTTTAAATGAAGTGTTTCAAAAGGATTGAATGTTCTATGAACATTACAAACAAAGATATGAAATTCCCAAGGAATGGAAAGATAAGAAACAAGACAAAATGAATCAGTGTAAGAAAGGTTTCCAACCAGCCCCTTTCCGTAACATGGAAAAAGGATTTCAAATGAAGGACTATCACTCTAATACACATAATACTCAAGGGGGAAATAAACCAGTTAATCTGGGATTTAAGAAGGTAGGGGACAACCCCAGAGAACCATTGTAATGTTGGGAGTGTGGAGAACCCCACCTATGAAGAAATTTTCCATGCTTAAACCCATCAACAAGGACTTTAGTCCACAATCTTCAAGAAGCTTCAACAGTTGGAGACATTAGCAGAAGCGTGCATAAGATCAATGCAGCTCTAGATGGAAGACATGAAGATCATCAATCCACTATTGTGGAAGTTGAACGTAAAATTCATTTCAACAATGTTTCTATACTAATTGACCCAGGAGCTAGACTGAGTTATATTACTCCAACTTTAGTAGAATTGAACAAATTAAAGAAGTTAAAACATGCTAAATATTGGTTAGTACAACTAGAAATGGGGACCAAAAGAAAAGTAACAAAATTTATTTTTGATTGTGAACTCAGTATAAATGGTAAGAGTACAAAGTTGAGTATGAATGTGTTACCTCTAGGGTCTTATGATATAATTATCGGGATGGACTGGTTAGGAAAAAATTAAGTGATATTAAATTGTTATGAAAAACCATTTGTTTACAAGGATGAAAATAATACAGCCATAACAGTACAAGGAATAAAAAAACCAGTTTCTGTTAGGCATATATCAACAGTGCAATTTAAGAAATGTATTAATAAGGTTTTCCAAGTATATGTTTTTCAAGTAACTAATCTCTTAGAGAAAGAAAGAAAACCAAGTTTGGAAGACTTTGCGGTTCTACATGGGTTCAAAGATGTATTCGTGGAATAAATATTGGAACTACCTCCAAGGATACATATATATTTATCTAGCAATCTACTACCTGGATCTGCCCCGATGTCCAAGGAACCTTATAGAATTAGTGTACCTTAATCAACAGAATTGAAAATTCAGTTACAAGAATTGTTAGATAAAGAGCATACCAGACCAAGTGTTTCACCCAAGGGAGCACCAGTTTTGTTTGTTAAAAAGAAAGATGGAACTTTGAGACTGTGTATTGATTATCGTCAACTGAATAAAATTACGATTAATAATAAGTATCATTTACCTAGAATTAACGATCTCTTTGACCAATTTGGAGGAGAAAAAATATTCTCTAAGCTAGATTTGAGGCCCGGTTGTCACCAAGTCATGATAAAGGACAAAGACGTAAACAAAACAATGTTTAGAACACGTTATGGACACTATGAATTTGTAGTGATTCTGTTTTGACTTACTAATTCACCAACAACCCTTATGTGCTTGATAAATAGTATATTTCTCTAGTATGTGGATAAATGTGTGCTTGTTTTTATTGATGATGTTTTATTTTATTCAAAAACTGAAGAGGAACATGAAGAACATCTGAAAGTAGTACTACATAATTTAAGAGAACATAAGTTATATGCTAAGTTTGATAAGTGTGACTTCTACCAAAGGAAGATAGAGTATTTAGGGAATGTAATATCAAAAGATGGTATTGTAGTGGACCCAGAAAAGATTAAAGCCATTATTTAATGGCCTGTTCCTAAATATGTAGCAGACATAAGGTCATTTATGGGGATTACCAGCTACTACCAGAGTTTTATTGAAGGATTTTCCAGAATTGTGTATTCAATTACATCACTACAGAAAAAGGGAATAAAATTTAATCGGTCACAAAAATGTCAAGACACTTTTGATAAGATAAAAGGAATGATAACTACAACACCTATCCTAAAAGTAGCATATCCAAATAAAGACTTTACATTTTTCATAGATGCGAGTAAAGAGGGATTAGGAGGTGTGCTAACACAAAATGGACATGTCATCTATTATGAATCACGTAAATTGAAAGAACATGAACGAAACTATGTGACTCGCAATTTAGAATTAGCAGCTATGATTCATGCATTAAAAATGTGGTGACATTATTTAATGGGAAGAAAATTTATGTTACTAACTGAAAACAATGGTGTAAAGAATTTGTTCAGTCAACCAGATCTCAACACAAGACAAGCGAGATGGTTGGCCTTTTTAAGTGAATTAAATTTTGAAGTATGACACTGAAAGGGTAAACGAAACAAAGTTGTAGATGCACTAAGTCAGAGGACTAGTGGGCTTTATGAAATAATTATCAGGAAGGTAGAAAATGATATCAAACATAGGATAAAGTTTGCAAGAAGTAATGATGAAGATTACATCAAAGCAACAACAAAATTGCAAGGAAATGCAGAAAATTTAAACAAAACTGATCTAAGTATAGATGAAAATGGAATGTTAAGGTTCAAACACAGGTTATGTGTACCTAACTGTACTGATTTAAAGATGAAAATTCTTGATGAGTTGCACAAAAAGTCATATTTTGGTCATCCATGATACCAAAAAATGATAACAACATTAAGGAAACAGTTTTATTGGCCTAACATGAAAAATGAAACAGATGAATATTTGTCTAAATGTTTAGATTGTCAACAGGTAAAGGATGAGCATCAACATCCAATATGTTTGTTACAACCTCTGCCTATACCTGAATGGAAATGAGAAATTATTTTGATGGGCTTCATCACAGGTTTTCCTAAGACTCAAAGACAAAATGACTCAATTATGGTAGTAGTTGATAAACTAAGTAAATATGCACATTTTATACCTATGAAATCTACTTACAAAGCGATTAATATCGCTAAAATATTTATGAAAGAAATATTTAGGTTGCATGGAATTCTTAAGATGGTGATTTCATATAGAGATGTCAAATTTACATCCAATTTTTGGAAATAATTGTTTGCAGGTTTGGGTACTAATTTGAATTTCAGCACAAGTTACCATCCACAAACGGATGGGAAAATATAACGAACAAACCAAATTATCGAAGAATTGTTGCGAATGTACATAAGAACAAAACCAACTAAGTGGGAAGAGTATATGAACTTAGTTGAGCTCGCTTCCAATAATGGTTATCAAGCATCAACTAAGTTGAGTCCCTTCGAAGTATTATACAGAAGGAAATGCACAACCTCGGTCAATTGGGATAATCTAGTTGACAGTATTATGGCGGGACCAGAAATGATCCAAGAAATGGAAAGAATGGTAAAAGCGGTACAGATTAGTGTAGTAAATACACCAAAATACTATAGATTAGTGTAGTAAATTACAACAGTAAATTATATGTTGGTTTAACTATCCTTCATATTTTTATATGCACGTCAGCATGGAATAATATTTATAGAGGAATTATCTTCATGTGTCATGACTAGACTTTTTTGTTAATAGACTTTAGTTTCCTAATTATTTTTTATTTATTTATTTATAGGAATTTGGGGTACATTACATATGGTATCAGAGATGTAGGTTACAATGCTTGGACCTCAAGGAAACACCAGAATTGTATTTTTGTTTTTGAAGGAAGAATCTAACAAACATATTTATGGTTTCAGACATAAAACATGTCTATTGTGACAAAATTTATTTCTAATTGTGAACTCAGTATAAATGGTAAGAGTACAAAGTTAAATATGAATGTGTTACCTCTAGGGTCTTATGATATAATTATCGGGATGGATTGGTTGGAAAAAAATTAAGTGATATTAAATTGTTATGAAAAATCATTTGTTTACAAGGATGAAAATAATACAGCTAGAACAGTACAAGGAATAAAAAAATCAGTTTCTGTTAGGCATATATCAACAATGCAATTTAAGAAATGTATTAATAAGGTTTTCCAATTATATGTTTTTCAAGTAACTAATCTCTTAGAGAAAGAAAGAAAACCAAGTTTGGAAGACTTTGCGGTTCTACATGGGTTCAAAGATGTATTCGTAGAATAAATATTGGAACTACCTCCAAGGATACATATATATTTATCTAGCAATCTACTACCTGGATCTATCCTGGTGTCCAAGGAACCTTATAGAATGAGTGTACCTTAATCAACATAATTGAAAATTCAGTTACAAGAATTGTTAGATAAAGAGTATATCAGACCAAGTGTTTCACCCCACGGAGCACCAGTTTTGTTTGTTAAAAAGAAAGATGGAACTTTGAGACTGTGTATTGATTATCGTCAACTGAATAAAATCATGATTAATAATAAGTATCATTTACCTATAATTAACTATCTCTTTGACCAATTTGGAGGAGAAAAAATATTCTCTAAGCTAGATTTGAGGCCCGGTTGTCACCAAGTCATGATAAAGGACAAAGATGTAAACAAAACAATGTTTAGAACACGTTATGGACACTATGAATTTGTAGTGATTCTGTTTGGACTTACTAATGCACCAACAACCCTTATGTGCTTGATAAATAGTATATTTCTCCAGTATCTCGATAAATGCGTGCTGGTTTTTATTGATGACATTTTATTTTATTCAAAAACTGAAGAGGAACATGAAGAATATCTGAATGTAGTACTACATAATCTAAGAGAACATAAGTTATATGCTAAGTTTGATAAGTGTGACTTCTACCAAAGGAAGGTAGAGTACTTAGGGAATGTAATATCAAAAGATGGTATTGCAGTGGACCCAGAAAAGATTAAAGCCATTATTTAATGGCCTATTCCTAAATATGTAGCATACATAAGGTCATTTATGGGGATTACCAGTTACTACCAAAGTTTTATAGAAGGATTTTCCAGAGTTGTGTATTCAATTACATCACTATAGAAAAAGGGAATAAAATTTAATTGGTCGCAAAAATGTCAAGACACTTTTGATAAGATAAAAGGAATGATAACTACAACACCTATCCTAAAAGTAGCATATCCAATTAAAGACATTAAATTTTTCATAGATGCGAGTAAAGAGGGATTAGGAGGTGTGCTAACATAATATGGACATGTCATCTATTATGAATCACGTAAATTGAAAGAACATGAACGAAACTATGTGACTCATGATTTAGAATTAGCAATTATGATCCATGCATTAAAAATGTGGTGACATTATTTAATGGGAAGAAAATTTACGTTACTAACCGAAAACAATGGTGTAAAGAATTTGTTCAGTCAACCAGATCTCAACACAAGACAAGCGAGATGGTTGGCCTTTTTAAGTGAGTTCGATTTTGAAGTATGGCACCGAAAGGGTAAAGAAAACAAAATTGTAGATGCACTAAGTCAGAGGACTAGTGGGCTTTATGAAATAATTATCAGGAAGGTAGAAAATGATATCAAACATAGGATAAAATTTGCAAGCAGTAATGATGAAGATTACATCAAAACAACAACAAAATTGCAAGGAAATGCAGAAAATCTAAACAAAACTGATCTAAGTATAGATGAAAATGGGATGTTAAGGTTCAAACATAGGTTATATGTACCTAACTGTACTGATTTAAAGATGAAAATTCTTGATGAGTTGCACAAAAAGTCATATTTTGGTCATCCATGATATCAAAAAATGATAACAACATTAAGAAAACAGTTTTATTGGCCTGACATGAAAAATGAAAAAGATGAATATTTGTCTAAATGTTTAGATTGTCAATAGGTAAAGGATGAGCATCAACATCCGACATGTTTGTTACAACCGTTGTCTATATCTGAATGAAAATGAGAAATTATTTCGATGGACTTCATCATAGGTTTTCCTAAGACTCAAAGACAAAATGACTCAATTATGGTAGTAGTTGATAAACTAAGTAAATATGCACATTTTATACCTGTGAAATCTACTTACAAAGCGATTAATATCACTGAAATATTTATGAAAGAAATATTTAGGTTGCATGGAATTCCTAAGATGGTGATTTCATATAGAGATGTCAAATTTACATCCAATTTTTGGAAATAATTGTTTGCAGGTTTGGGTACTAATTTGAATTTCATCACAAGTTACCATCCACAAACGGATGGGCAAATATAACGAACAAACCAAATTATCGAAGACATGTTGCGAATGTACGTAAGAACAAAACCAACTAAGTGGGAAGAGTATATGAACTTAGTTGAGCTCGCTTCCAATAATGGTTATCAAGCATCAACTAAGTTGAGTCCCTTCGAAGTATTATACAGAAGGAAATGCACAACCCCGATCAATTAGGATAATCTAGTTGACAGTATTATGGCGGGACCAGAAATGATCCAAGAAATGGAAAGAATGGTAAAAGGGGTACATAAGAACTTGAAAGAGGCACAAGACCAACATAAAATCTATGAAAATCTAAAAATAAGACACCAGGAATTCAAAATTGGGGAACATGTATATCTAAAAGTGAAAGAAAGAAGAAACTCTCTAAATATAGGAAAGTGTTTCAAGTTGACGCCAATATTTTGTGGCCCCTTCGAGATTTTAACTCAAATCGGACACATGGCGTATCAACTGACACTTCCTACAAATTTAAAAGTTCATAATGTTTTTCATGGTTCATTATTAAAAAGACATATTCATGATCCTACTCATGTCATTGATTGGAATAGGGTGCAGGTGGAACCAAAAGGTGAGTTCCAAGTGGAAACTCTGTGCATTCTAGAAAGGAAAGAAACAATACTTCGAAATAGAGCCATCGCCCAGGTAAAAGTGCAATGGAATCACTTTAGTCCTAAGGAGGCCACTTGGGAATTGGAAGAAGATATGTTGAAATCTTATCCGATTCTGTTCTGAATGATGATTGAACATAGAGGACAATGTTATACTTAAGGGGGAGAGGATGTAATATTCTTCAATTATTAGAAAATAAATTCCAAACTAAAATTAGAAATAAATTTCCATTTATGGAAATTCAGATTTGGAAATAAATTTCCATTTATGGAAAATCTGAATTTAAAATTTTGGATTATGTAATTATTATTTTGTGACTGTTGGAAAACGGTTTGACTTGCTCAACTGTCCTTTTTTTATGGACACATGTGTGAGACAAACTTTTTAGTAAATTAAATGCTAGAAGACAAATGGAACAACCAGGTTAAAAATAGTTGACTATGACTCCATGCGTGGGGAATAGTTTTGAGTTAACTCATAGCTAATTTTTACAAGTGGAAAAAGTTGAATTTTTTCACTAGCAACCCCTAAAAATCAAGGATTTGTAAAGATGTGAATTTCCCAAGGAGGTAAAGTAATGGAAAGTCCTAGGCACAAGATAAATACAACATATGTGGGAGGGAGGACGTGACTTCGTATGTTGGGATTGAGAATTGTTTTGTTGTTAGAATCACATATGGCATGAGGAAAAATATTTTTTGAACTGTTGAAGTGGCTAAGGAGTGTGACTTAGCTTTCCCTTATGGATTCATGGTCAAGCTAGGGGGTGATCAGGACAAGTGATCGTGGTTGTTCTGTTTCTAGGGTTGAGTGGAACGTGGTTGTTCCATTTGTTTTCACAATATCAGTCTTTAGATATGTATCTCAAGTATGTATTCAAATTGTTGATGTTATATTGTTGACGTTATACATTTGATGTTATGTTTTATGTTCTTATATTTATAAATCTGAATTGATTAAGTGGGCTGTGTAATTGTGTTAGATTCGTGGCTTACCACTGTGTA